>JAWRVF010000033.1:0-162500 GCA_036785485.1 Physcomitrellopsis africana
TATATATATATATATATATATATATAATATCATGTAATTAGCATATAATATAATAATAATTTATTCAAATATCAAAAAAATTATTTATCAAAATTGGATGATTTTGATAAGTTCCAAATTCTAAGAATTAAGTAGAATCCAATAACATATAGGAATGTGAAGATTTACCTAAAAAACAATCAATCTTAAATAATAACAAAGAAAACAATCAATCTTAGATTGTAACAAAGAAAATCAACTTAACAATGATAGATGGAACTAAAGAATATAACTAAAGATAAGATAAAAAATAATAATAATAAAAAAAATATAAAATTATAGATTTGGTATTGTATGCTTATCAAAGAGTCAAAAAATAAACATAAATAAGGTGTAATTAACATCTTCCATAGATTTTGAATTGAATCAATAATAAGCACAACAATCAAAGATTAAGTAAAAATGACTTTGCTAAAAGTTACTTATAATAACATATTACCTTAGTGAAGCTAAATGTTTTATTTTTTGAATGTAAATAAAAAAAATTAATATAAAATCAAATATATATTTAAAAATAATGATAAAAGATTTATTTATTTATTTATTTATTTATTTTATCCATGACAAAAATTATGAAGTTTTATAAAAATATGAATATCCAATTATAGAAATATCTTAGATAAATTAATAATAAATACTATGGTAGTATTGAATAAATTAGAGATACTAAGTATGTGAAAAAATCAAGATGTGTTGATTTTGATATTTCTATTGTATATCATATTTGAAATATTCAAATATATTTTATTTGAATAATAATATAATAATAATTTTTAAACATATTTTATCAAATTCTACTCATATCTTTTATTCATTTATAAACAATAAGACCAAAAACACATCTCTATTTTGAATGAAAAAAAAAAAAAAAAAAAAAAAAAAAAAAATTGTAGATAAAAATATTTAGTTCATGTATATAATTGAAATCTATTAAAAAAGCAATTCTAATTGTTAATTTTTAAAATGAAACTTTTTGGGGTTAAAAAAGACATTGTAATATAATGCATACACAACCTAGCTACCTTCTACAATTGCAACTTATTCAAGAACAAACAACTATAATTTATACTATTGTTAAGATTAATTTCCTTCATGCTTTTTTTAGTATTTAGAAACAATACTAATGAAAATGTTTGAATGCTAAATTCATAGTAGAAAAAACATTTGGTCAGAGATTTGGCTGACTACCAAATACTATACAAATGTAATTTTGTCCTGCTTGCACTAATCCAGTGGAGGTGGGTGTGCAACAAGCCCCTTGTTTGAGGGCCTTTCCCTCCACAAAACTTCTAGCCTCTCCATGTGTGTAAAAATGTATGACGGCCTGTACCCGAGTTGTTGATATGTGACCCTGAATTCCATCACAACGTCATTAAACTGAAGCCCATCTTCGTCTATAATGACAAGGGCAGATGCATCCCTTTCACAATGGAGCCGAGCAATATGATTTGCCCAGTTCACCTCTCTCCCACCCATTTGTGGATGAACACACAGTGCGGATCCACAGTGATGAGGCACAGGCTTGAGATTTCAATAATGGTCGCCGACTACCAAGGTTGAGTCGAAGCGGTGTCAAAGGCTTGATGTATCTGCAGTGGTAGGGGTTAGCAGCTTCCGATGGAATCTTCGATGCGCAACGCATCTCCAACCTCATCAGCACTGTATATTCTCTAGCCTGACCTTGATTGTGATTAGGATAGTGTGACTGTATTGGAACATGACTGCGTCCAGTAGAGTTGCCGTTGTTGCATTCCAACTGGATACTGATATGAATGGTTGTGGCGTGAGAACGATCACATAGAGATTCCTTGGAGTCTAGAGTCTCATTTCTTGGTAGGTCCACACATTGAATGGCGCGCTTTGAATGTCTGTAACGCACTCTTCCGGGTTTCCCTGCAATCTAAAGCTTGGCGTACTTTTCGTAGCATTCCTAATCAGACGGCAGGTCGAACCTTTGAACGTAAAAACCGACTGCGATGTGGATATGATAGCGATCCGCTACAGATCATCAGATTGCTGCTGTGATTCTGTGACTGATGCCCGTCGAACATTTCGGGCATTGATACATCAGATTAAAGAACAGTTGAAAAGGCAATCGTGATGCTCTGCGCCTACTTTGGAACCCTCATGTTCGGGTCGGCGTGCATCTTTGCATGCTATACTACCACAAAAACTGAGCGAGTGCCAAATCGTACACGCACAGAGTTTTAAAACAAAGCAACACACGCGAATGCATAACTTCCAACCGTAGACAAGTCATACCTCTCAACACAAGTATAGTAACCATAAATGATTGCCGAGTTGCACGAAAGAAAAACACAGGAATCACTTCCGGAAAAGCCAAAACTAGCATACACTGAGTGATCCGGTCACCAGGATGACCCGATTCAGTTCAACTTCTGGTGCCTGAAATTCGAGGCCCCACGATATCAACCCATCCAGCACATGCTCCACCGCATGCTCCACAGGCAGGTAATCTCGTCACCTAACGTTCCTCCGGGTGAAACTTCCCATTTCCTCCAGCAGTAACCCCCGATCACCACCCTCGCGGAGCCTTGCCTCCCATGGCCACTGCCAACCGTGACCAGCGGGCACGCCCTCTGCGCACAGCGGCTTCACCCGACCTCTGGCGGACGAGGCTCGAGAGAGCACGGCAAAAATTCCAAGAACCGTTGCAATCATGAACCGACCTTGAAACAAAATGTGGCAGCAGTACGTGTTCCACTGCCGCCCACCGTCGCGTCGACCGGAGGTTCTGCAAATCCGCAGCCTAGATGTCTGGACCTTACCAAAACTGCCGCCAAACTGTCGGGACAATGTGGTGAAGCACATCCTGGGTTTGTGGGATCGCCGTGACACCGGCGCTCTCTCGGCTAGCCGACGACTATCTACCGCAGCTGTGCGCACACCGAGCAGTCACGCCAGGATTTGTCGGCACTGCCCAGAAGCCCGCGCTGGACTCAAAATAGGGTCTGGGCACAGGAAGATTCAGTTCCGCGGTGAGAACTCGGGCCACCGCACCAAAGCCCCACGTCCGAACTCGTCCGAGACTGTGTGGTCAACTAATTCAGTCGCCCGGAAGGCTCCCGTCGGCCACCCTGAGTGGACTTTATCCACGCCAGACAGCCCGCAACGGCTTCTGCATCGCTGTAGACTTTCAGCGTCGGTTTGTAGCTCTTCATGCGCTTCTGTTCCTTCATGCTCCCAGTCTTCAACTCCTCCCCCGATGCGGTTCGCGTGGGCTGTCCAGGTGCTCGCACGTACTCCTCCACCAGTGCATCCATCATCTCCTCCACCGGTCCACCCGCCTGCAACCACCGAAACTTGCGCACCTCGCTGCGACTGTGGGTCCTGAACCATGCAATCTGCTTGCGCACCAGACCCTTGGAGTTGTGCTGGAACAAAGCCAGGAACTTGAGGAACCTCTCCTGGGAGATGACCCCATCGGCCTGGCGAGCCTCCAGCAGGAGCTCCATGGCTTCTTCGTAGCCAATTGCCTTGGACGCCGAGTTGGTCTGAGGCCTGACGCCCAGGTTCAGAAGCCAGGAGGTCTCCTCCAGAAGAGCTGGTATCATCTGCTCGCAACGGATGTCGACGCGAGGGTAGAGATCGGCCCTGTGCTGGTAAAGGAAGTAGCACTGGAAGTCATAATCCCAGTCGGCTTCGGCTCGGGCGTCGAACTCGCCCGTGAGATCCTCGTCTTCGAAGGGATGGGAGGTGATCCCCGCTCGGTTATGCATGAACCACCTCATGTACATTCCTGTACCGCCGACGACGATCGGCACCAGCCCCTTGGCCAAGATATGTTCAGTCGCGGAGCGAGCGTCCCGAAGAAACTGCTCGTACGAGTATTCTACAGTGGGCGGGACAAGGTCCATGACGTGGTGGGGAATGCCCTGCCTTTCCTCCAGGGAAGCTTTCGCTGCACCAACGTCGAGGCCCTGGTAGACTTGCACGGAGTCGGCGTTGATCACTTCCCCGCCGAGGGTTTTAGCGAGCTCGATTGACAACCGAGTCTTCCCAACCCTGAAAGACGGAAAAACCAGAGTCAGAAAATGGGGACGATCGTAACAAGCCTCATGCATCGCGCACGTGTTCTCTCAGCAGACCCAGCACAGGGAATGCAGTGAGACCACGACGCGGTGGACGGTCGACTGTGATCGATCGCAGCATGCACACGTTAGGGCTCTAAAACCGAACGTAAAGAAGTGAATGTGTGGGCTCACGCAGTGGGCCCTGCGATAAGGATCACCCGGGGCTTGACAGATCTCCTGGGCGCTTGCACCAGCTTCGTCGATGGGGGCTTCTCCGCAACCACACTCCGGTCCCCCTGATGCCTGACAGATACATCCGGCTCCACGAATGCGGTTCGGTTGAAATCGGGGTAGTCCAAGGAGGAGAATGGAAGCTGGAGGCGGGAGGCGTCCTGCGATACCGCTTTGCCAACGCTGGAGGCGCGTCGCTCTGGCGACGCCACGCACCTGATTGGCGCGGTCAGGCCTCTTCTCCTCGCCCTGCATTTCCCCAGATCGAGCCCTGTGAAGGACGTCGGGGCCGGACCGCTGCTGCGGCGAAACCATCCCACGGCGGGCCGAACGATCGCAGGCGCTGGCGCTGAGGGCTCCCTCGCGCCGCTCCACAAAGGCGACATGGCAGACGCTGCCGAATGAAGAGGGACCACAGCTGTTGTCGACATCTCTGCAGGTACACTGGGCTGGCACCAAATTCGCCTGAACACAGCAGCACTGTCACGTCCGCCACCACGAGTTCCAGCGTATGGTGACAGAATGAAGTGATAAAACCAAGGAAATCCAAGCGCAGAGTCGAGACCGCGGCGTCCTCGGCACTGATGGCGTTGCAAAAGCGGAAGGGAGAGGGCCAAATTGCGACGACGGATGCGCCCTTTTATGAATCGAGCTCCTCACCCGACTGCCGAGGAGTGGCCTGGCGTAGGATTGAAGGCCACTCGGGTTGTGGCCGCACTAGGCGGGAGAGTGCAGCCGCCGTGGGGCCGCATTTCAGGGGAGAATATTAATGTTCCCCCTGACTGCACTTCGAGGAGTGGGATGTTCAGCAGAATGGTGATTTTCCCGCGGCAATAAATGCTGTGCGCAGCTACTACCCCTTCCGAGAGGAGGGACCTCAGGTTTGCGCACTTGTGACAAGGTCGCAAAAACAACCATCACAACGTCGAACTGGCAGCGCGTCGTTACGTCGTGTGTGTTAGGAACGTCGATCGTCCATGGCCGCCGACTTGCTTGTCTGAGCTCTCGCATGGACCCATTTCGCATTGCTTGTGCGGTGTGTTTAAGGGCGATCGCAGCCTGGACGACCTGTGTTAGGAAGCGTCGTCCTGTCTGGTGGCAAAGTGGAGAGTGCAGGCTGGTCGCACGGTCTGAATCGACAGCCCGAGGTCACCGTCTCCCAGTCGGACGTCAAGTAAGGTCGCCCCATGGCGTCCCACTGCGTTGCTCTGATGTTGATCGTCGGCTTTCGCGCATCTCGGGTTTCCTTGAGCCATGTGGTCAGCGTCGAATGATTGCATGCATCACGGTCGCGAGCCGCTGCTTTCTGTTTGATGTTGAAGCAATGCAGGAGGCGTTTCGAGGACGTTGGTGAAGATGCATTCGTTTTGGTGCATTTCGTCGGCCGAGCTGCTTCAGCTTCTTCCGGGAGGTCCTGGTGCCCACCAGCCTTCGACAGCGTCCAGGATGTGTGTTTTGACGGTGAGTCCGTGGTTTGTAAAGTATGTTTGCAGCGGACACTTGCAGAGGGCTCCCTCAGTTCAATGACGAGTGGGTTCACTAGTGGAGCAGAGATCGACAGATGATCTTTTGCGTACATTCTCCGCTCCGCCTTATTTTCCGCTGCATCTTGGGATTCTTGGCGTTTTGTTTGTCCTCATTGGGCTGGCGTGTCGTGGGTTGGTGAGTACTCATGGAGGATTTCGGGATGTAGAAAATATGCTAGGATCGGATTCTTCTGCCGAGGCTGACCACATTACCTGTAATAACCCTCAAACCCTGTGAGTGTAGGTCAGTCGCACTTTGCCTCAGCGATTCCTCCTGGCAGATTATAGTGGGAACGGTGGTATCAGAGATAGGGAGCGGGGCCATTAGGAAGAGACAAAGCTTAGGAGCATTTGCCGACCGGAGATTCGAGTGACCATCACCCCGAGCTGGTGGACGGATGGTTGTGGAGCTGGCTACCCCAGGAGTCGGTGGAATTATGTCAATCGCCCGACCTCAGGAGACTGGACGCGGAGAGGCATCGGAAGCTCCCGAAGCTTCTGTGAGGACTGGAATAGGGTGATAACAGAACTTGCAGCGCTGTGTATGGAATCAAGTCGACGGAAATGACTTCTAGGGAGTTGCAGGTTGCTTTTCGGCCTCCGGCATTTGTGAAGGCTGGGTTGGACTGTAGTTGCGGTTTACCTTTGTATCTTTCCTCGAGTGGATCCTTTACCCCTACCCCATAGCTGGCGGTGTTCCATGATCGAATGACCTGAGGAGCTGTTTGTCCTTCCTGTTGAAAACCATGTTGAAATCATCCCGGCGCAGCTTCCGAGGGAAGCGGATGCTAAGGGCTCTATGTAACTGCTGTGCGTCTGGCTGGCACTGCAGGAGCTATGGAGGCACACCGCTACGACTGCACAACTGATCTGTGGGGCTCATTGGAATCTAGTCTTTGTTTTAGGGAAATGCCGTTCTTCTTGGTGCGGTCGGATTTGTTGGTGATCGGTTTTGTAATCGTTGTCTATACAACGTTATGGTTGACCACATCTACGTGTTTTGGCTTTGAGGTTTGCATATTGTATATTTTAGTTTGCTTGAAGTTGAGCAGTTTATTGGATCAAGTTTAATGGTATGAATGAAGTTTGTTTTTTCTATTTATTTTGCTTTGAGATTGGTTCTTGGTGGTGTAATCTGTGTGTTTAGTGTCAAGTGTTTACGGGACTAGTTTATTAGCAATGTAGACAGTTTTGGTTCCGTTGCTTGATCTAAATTCTGATAGATGCTTGATCTAAATTCTGATAGATTCTTATATATTTTTATTGCATATTTTTAATTTTTTTTATTCTTAACAAAAATTCTAATAATCAGTTAATTTTATACAAAAGGTAATATTTCTTTTATCTTTATTAATTTCAATACAAATTGTTAATCTAAATCTGTTAGCACTCTTTTTTTTAAAAGTTAAAATTTTCTTACATATGAAGTTGGCAATTGTGCACTACTTTGTTTTCGTCAAACATAATTTGTTTTAACTAGTTACATATCTAGTTCTCCAAATACACATCCAAACAGTCTTGTACAAAAACTCATCTTAAAAGCATTAATAGCATAATCCTATGACACGTTGGAAAGTATAGAGTTGAAGTGTAAATCATTCAGAGTTGCTATTTATTTTTCGATATTGTGTGGCAAGCCTCGGCAGTAGTTCCAGACCCACCGTAGTTCCTACATCCAGAAAGTCTTCAATACAACTTATCAAACATGATTTGCCTCACTAATATTTAATTAACTACAACTTCTCTCTTTCTCAGGTAAACCTTCAACAACAAAATGAGTCATTTCTGCACCCAAAGCGAAAAAGCTGCCTGCGCAAAAGATTGAATTAATGGAGGAAAGACGAACACAACAGAGAAAGTCTTCTATACTCGGCAACAGCAGATGCTATTGACTTCGACAGATGTATAAGAGAATGGCAATAGCTGCCAGCTTCTCTCAACATTCCCATTGTCCTTAAATTATTGGTTACCAAACAACAGGCTTCTTCTTAACATCACTAACGACAAAAAAGAGCTCTTTCAAATAAAAACAAATTGCATGAGCAACTTCCGCATACAACAATTGATGTCACCTATTTTCTCCACATTGACTAAACATTTACTAATCCTCCCATAACTCTCCCATGGTAACTCAACCACTTAACTCAACATCTATCAGAATTGAGATCAAGCAACGGAACCAAAACTGTCTACATTGCTAATAAACTAGTCCCGTAAACACTTGACACTAAACACACAGATTACACCACCAAGAACCAATCTCAAAGCAAAATAAATAGAAAAAACAAACTTCATTCATACCATTAAACTTGATCCAATAAACTGCTCAACTTCAAGCAAACTAAAATATACAATATGCAAACCTCAAAGCCAAAACACGTAGATGTGGTCAACCATAACGTTGTATAGACAACGATTACAAAACCGATCACCAACAAATCCGACCGCACCAAGAAGAACGGCATTTCCCTAAAACAAAGACTAGATTCCAATGAGCCCCACAGATCAGTTGTGCAGTCGTAGCGGTGTGCCTCCATAGCTCCTGCAGTGCCAGCCAGACGCACAGCAGTTACATAGAGCCCTTAGCATCCGCTTCCCTCGGAAGCTGCGCCGGGATGATTTCAACATGGTTTTCAACAGGAAGGACAAACAGCTCCTCAGGTCATTCGATCATGGAACACCGCCAGCTATGGGGTAGGGGTAAAGGATCCACTCGAGGAAAGATACAAAGGTAAACCGCAACTACAGTCCAACCCAGCCTTCACAAATGCCGGAGGCCGAAAAGCAACCTGCAACTCCCTAGAAGTCATTTCCGTCGACTTGATTCCATACACAGCGCTGCAAGTTCTGTTATCACCCTATTCCAGTCCTCACAGAAGCTTCGGGAGCTTCCGATGCCTCTCCGCGTCCAGTCTCCTGAGGTCGGGCGATTGACATAATTCCACCGACTCCTGGGGTAGCCAGCTCCACAACCATCCGTCCACCAGCTCGGGGTGATGGTCACTCGAATCTCCGGTCGGCAAATGCTCCTAAGCTTTGTCTCTTCCTAATGGCCCCGCTCCCTATCTCTGATACCACCGTTCCCACTATAATCTGCCAGGAGGAATCGCTGAGGCAAAGTGCGACTGACCTACACTCACAGGGTTTGAGGGTTATTACAGGTAATGTGGTCAGCCTCGGCAGAAGAATCCGATCCTAGCATATTTTCTACATCCCGAAATCCTCCATGAGTACTCACCAACCCACGACACGCCAGCCCAATGAGGACAAACAAAACGCCAAGAATCCCAAGATGCAGCGGAAAATAAGGCGGAGCGGAGAATGTACGCAAAAGATCATCTGTCGATCTCTGCTCCACTAGTGAACCCACTCGTCATTGAACTGAGGGAGCCCTCTGCAAGTGTCCGCTGCAAACATACTTTACAAACCACGGACTCACCGTCAAAACACACATCCTGGACGCTGTCGAAGGCTGGTGGGCACCAGGACCTCCCGGAAGAAGCTGAAGCAGCTCGGCCGACGAAATGCACCAAAACGAATGCATCTTCACCAACGTCCTCGAAACGCCTCCTGCATTGCTTCAACATCAAACAGAAAGCAGCGGCTCGCGACCGTGATGCATGCAATCATTCGACGCTGACCACATGGCTCAAGGAAACCCGAGATGCGCGAAAGCCGACGATCAACATCAGAGCAACGCAGTGGGACGCCATGGGGCGACCTTACTTGACGTCCGACTGGGAGACGGTGACCTCGGGCTGTCGATTCAGACCGTGCGACCAGCCTGCACTCTCCACTTTGCCACCAGACAGGACGACGCTTCCTAACACAGGTCGTCCAGGCTGCGATCGCCCTTAAACACACCGCACAAGCAATGCGAAATGGGTCCATGCGAGAGCTCAGACAAGCAAGTCGGCGGCCATGGACGATCGACGTTCCTAACACACACGACGTAACGACGCGCTGCCAGTTCGACGTTGTGATGGTTGTTTTTGCGACCTTGTCACAAGTGCGCAAACCTGAGGTCCCTCCTCTCGGAAGGGGTAGTAGCTGCGCACAGCATTTATTGCCGCGGGAAAATCACCATTCTGCTGAACATCCCACTCCTCGAAGTGCAGTCAGGGGGAACATTAATATTCTCCCCTGAAATGCGGCCCCACGGCGGCTGCACTCTCCCGCCTAGTGCGGCCACAACCCGAGTGGCCTTCAATCCTACGCCAGGCCACTCCTCGGCAGTCGGGTGAGGAGCTCGATTCATAAAAGGGCGCATCCGTCGTCGCAATTTGGCCCTCTCCCTTCCGCTTTTGCAACGCCATCAGTGCCGAGGACGCCGCGGTCTCGACTCTGCGCTTGGATTTCCTTGGTTTTATCACTTCATTCTGTCACCATACGCTGGAACTCGTGGTGCCGAACTGTGGCGGACGTGACAGTGCTGCTGTGTTCAGGCGAATTTGGTGCCAGCCCAGTGTACCTGCAGAGATGTCGACAACAGCTGTGGTCCCTCTTCATTCGGCAGCGTCTGCCATGTCGCCTTTGTGGAGCGGCGCGAGGGAGCCCTCAGCGCCTGCGCCTGCGATCGTTCGGCCCGCCGTGGGATGGTTTCGCCGCAGCAGCGGTCCGGCCCCGACGTCCTTCACAGGGCTCGATCTGGGGAAATGCAGGGCGAGGAGAAGAGGCCTGACCGCGCCAATCAGGTGCGTGGCGTCGCCAGAGCGACGCGCCTCCAGCGTTGGCAAAGCGGTATCGCAGGACGCCTCCCGCCTCCAGCTTCCATTCTCCTCCTTGGACTACCCCGATTTCAACCGAACCGCATTCGTGGAGCCGGATGTATCTGTCAGGCATCAGGGGGACCGGAGTGTGGTTGCGGAGAAGCCCCCATCGACGAAGCTGGTGCAAGCGCCCAGGAGATCTGTCAAGCCCCGGGTGATCCTTATCGCAGGGCCCACTGCGTGAGCCCACACATTCACTTCTTTACGTTCGGTTTTAGAGCCCTAACGTGTGCATGCTGCGATCGATCACAGTCGACCGTCCACCGCGTCGTGGTCTCACTGCATTCCCTGTGCTGGGTCTGCTGAGAGAACACGTGCGCGATGCATGAGGCTTGTTACGATCGTCCCCATTTTCTGACTCTGGTTTTTCCGTCTTTCAGGGTTGGGAAGACTCGGTTGTCAATCGAGCTCGCTAAAACCCTCGGCGGGGAAGTGATCAACGCCGACTCCGTGCAAGTCTACCAGGGCCTCGACGTTGGTGCAGCGAAAGCTTCCCTGGAGGAAAGGCAGGGCATTCCCCACCACGTCATGGACCTTGTCCCGCCCACTGTAGAATACTCGTACGAGCAGTTTCTTCGGGACGCTCGCTCCGCGACTGAACATATCTTGGCCAAGGGGCTGGTGCCGATCGTCGTCGGCGGTACAGGAATGTACATGAGGTGGTTCATGCATAACCGAGCGGGGATCACCTCCCATCCCTTCGAAGACGAGGATCTCACGGGCGAGTTCGACGCCCGAGCCGAAGCCGACTGGGATTATGACTTCCAGTGCTACTTCCTTTACCAGCACAGGGCCGATCTCTACCCTCGCGTCGACATCCGTTGCGAGCAGATGATACCAGCTCTTCTGGAGGAGACCTCCTGGCTTCTGAACCTGGGCGTCAGGCCTCAGACCAACTCGGCGTCCAAGGCAATTGGCTACGAAGAAGCCATGGAGCTCCTGCTGGAGGCTCGCCAGGCCGATGGGGTCATCTCCCAGGAGAGGTTCCTCAAGTTCCTGGCTTTGTTCCAGCACAACTCCAAGGGTCTGGTGCGCAAGCAGATTGCATGGTTCAGGACCCACAGTCGCAGCGAGGTGCGCAAGTTTCGGTGGTTGCAGGCGGGTGGACCGGTGGAGGAGATGATGGATGCACTGGTGGAGGAGTACGTGCGAGCACCTGGACAGCCCACGCGAACCGCATCGGGGGAGGAGTTGAAGACTGGGAGCATGAAGGAACAGAAGCGCATGAAGAGCTACAAACCGACGCTGAAAGTCTACAGCGATGCAGAAGCCGTTGCGGGCTGTCTGGCGTGGATAAAGTCCACTCAGGGTGGCCGACGGGAGCCTTCCGGGCGACTGAATTAGTTGACCACACAGTCTCGGACGAGTTCGGACGTGGGGCTTTGGTGCGGTGGCCCGAGTTCTCACCGCGGAACTGAATCTTCCTGTGCCCAGACCCTATTTTGAGTCCAGCGCGGGCTTCTGGGCAGTGCCGACAAATCCTGGCGTGACTGCTCGGTGTGCGCACAGCTGCGGTAGATAGTCGTCGGCTAGCCGAGAGAGCGCCGGTGTCACGGCGATCCCACAAACCCAGGATGTGCTTCACCACATTGTCCCGACAGTTTGGCGGCAGTTTTGGTAAGGTCCAGACATCTAGGCTGCGGATTTGCAGAACCTCCGGTCGACGCGACGGTGGGCGGCAGTGGAACACGTACTGCTGCCACATTTTGTTTCAAGGTCGGTTCATGATTGCAACGGTTCTTGGAATTTTTGCCGTGCTCTCTCGAGCCTCGTCCGCCAGAGGTCGGGTGAAGCCGCTGTGCGCAGAGGGCGTGCCCGCTGGTCACGGTTGGCAGTGGCCATGGGAGGCAAGGCTCCGCGAGGGTGGTGATCGGGGGTTACTGCTGGAGGAAATGGGAAGTTTCACCCGGAGGAACGTTAGGTGACGAGATTACCTGCCTGTGGAGCATGCGGTGGAGCATGTGCTGGATGGGTTGATATCGTGGGGCCTCGAATTTCAGGCACCAGAAGTTGAACTGAATCGGGTCATCCTGGTGACCGGATCACTCAGTGTATGCTAGTTTTGGCTTTTCCGGAAGTGATTCCTGTGTTTTTCTTTCGTGCAACTCGGCAATCATTTATGGTTACTATACTTGTGTTGAGAGGTATGACTTGTCTACGGTTGGAAGTTATGCATTCGCGTGTGTTGCTTTGTTTTAAAACTCTGTGCGTGTACGATTTGGCACTCGCTCAGTTTTTGTGGTAGTATAGCATGCAAAGATGCACGCCGACCCGAACATGAGGGTTCCAAAGTAGGCGCAGAGCATCACGATTGCCTTTTCAACTGTTCTTTAATCTGATGTATCAATGCCCGAAATGTTCGACGGGCATCAGTCACAGAATCACAGCAGCAATCTGATGATCTGTAGCGGATCGCTATCATATCCACATCGCAGTCGGTTTTTACGTTCAAAGGTTCGACCTGCCGTCTGATTAGGAATGCTACGAAAAGTACGCCAAGCTTTAGATTGCAGGGAAACCCGGAAGAGTGCGTTACAGACATTCAAAGCGCGCCATTCAATGTGTGGACCTACCAAGAAATGAGACTCTAGACTCCAAGGAATCTCTATGTGATCGTTCTCACGCCACAACCATTCATATCAGTATCCAGTTGGAATGCAACAACGGCAACTCTACTGGACGCAGTCATGTTCCAATACAGTCACACTATCCTAATCACAATCAAGGTCAGGCTAGAGAATATACAGTGCTGATGAGGTTGGAGATGCGTTGCGCATCGAAGATTCCATCGGAAGCTGCTAACCCCTACCACTGCAGATACATCAAGCCTTTGACACCGCTTCGACTCAACCTTGGTAGTCGGCGACCATTATTGAAATCTCAAGCCTGTGCCTCATCACTGTGGATCCGCACTGTGTGTTCATCCACAAATGGGTGGGAGAGAGGTGAACTGGGCAAATCATATTGCTCGGCTCCATTGTGAAAGGGATGCATCTGCCCTTGTCATTATAGACGAAGATGGGCTTCAGTTTAATGACGTTGTGATGGAATTCAGGGTCACATATCAACAACTCGGGTACAGGCCGTCATACATTTTTACACACATGGAGAGGCTAGAAGTTTTGTGGAGGGAAAGGCCCTCAAACAAGGGGCTTGTTGCACACCCACCTCCACTGGATTAGTGCAAGCAGGACAAAATTACATTTGTATAGTATTTGGTAGTCAGCCAAATCTCTGACCAAATGTTTTTTCTACTATGAATTTAGCATTCAAACATTTTCATTAGTATTGTTTCTAAATACTAAAAAAAGCATGAAGGAAATTAATCTTAACAATAGTATAAATTATAGTTGTTTGTTCTTGAATAAGTTGCAATTGTAGAAGGTAGCTAGGTTGTGTATGCATTATATTACAATGTCTTTTTTAACCCCAAAAAGTTTCATTTTAAAAATTAACAATTAGAATTGCTTTTTTAATAGATTTCAATTATATACATGAACTAAATATTTTTATCTACAATTTTTTTTTTTTTTTTTTTTTTTTTTTTTTTCATTCAAAATAGAGATGTGTTTTTGGTCTTATTGTTTATAAATGAATAAAAGATATGAGTAGAATTTGATAAAATATGTTTAAAAATTATTATTATATTATTATTCAAATAAAATATATTTGAATATTTCAAATATGATATACAATAGAAATATCAAAATCAACACATCTTGATTTTTTCACATACTTAGTATCTCTAATTTATTCAATACTACCATAGTATTTATTATTAATTTATCTAAGATATTTCTATAATTGGATATTCATATTTTTATAAAACTTCATAATTTTTGTCATGGATAAAATAAATAAATAAATAAATAAATAAATCTTTTATCATTATTTTTAAATATATATTTGATTTTATATTAATTTTTTTTATTTACATTCAAAAAATAAAACATTTAGCTTCACTAAGGTAATATGTTATTATAAGTAACTTTTAGCAAAGTCATTTTTACTTAATCTTTGATTGTTGTGCTTATTATTGATTCAATTCAAAATCTATGGAAGATGTTAATTACACCTTATTTATGTTTATTTTTTGACTCTTTGATAAGCATACAATACCAAATCTATAATTTTATATTTTTTTTATTATTATTATTTTTTATCTTATCTTTAGTTATATTCTTTAGTTCCATCTATCATTGTTAAGTTGATTTTCTTTGTTACAATCTAAGATTGATTGTTTTCTTTGTTATTATTTAAGATTGATTGTTTTTTAGGTAAATCTTCACATTCCTATATGTTATTGGATTCTACTTAATTCTTAGAATTTGGAACTTATCAAAATCATCCAATTTTGATAAATAATTTTTTTGATATTTGAATAAATTATTATTATATTATATGCTAATTACATGATATTATATATATATATATATATATATATAGTAGTATTTATATACCAATAAATTAGGTTTTTTGTAACATAATTTGAATTATAAAATAAACAAAATAGAGTGCTTTATAAAAAGATAATAATACAAATAAAGTTGTTATAAACTTATTGATATAAATCACTTTGCTATTTTGATAGATTATTAGATGATTAGTATAAATATTTGGTCATTACTTTAATTTTGATTAGAATTTTATATTTTGATATTTTAATCAATTTTAAATCTTTTAGTTTTTTGTTTTACCAAAGATTTAGAAAATATTAGAAGTAATTGTTAGTTTGTATAATTATAGAATTCCATCTTATTATCTTTTTTATATATTATAAAATATTTTAGATGTGTTATATTTTTATATTTATTTTAAAATAATTTTATAATTATATAAAATCAACCTAATATATCAAATTCATGACTTATTCAACTATGCTTACAAACTTACATATCTAATATAGAATTGGTAATTTTTATTTTAAAAATTTAATATTCTAAATGATTTAATGAATAGATTTTTTTATGTTTGAATATAATATTAATATTTGATATCTATTTAATGTATATATTTTTATAGTAATTTTATTTTAATAGATTATTTTATTATAAACTTTAATTTTAATAGACTTATAGATTAATTAAAGTTTAAAAAATATACCAAAAAATTTAGCTATTTTTTATTTATACATTTCATAACAGAGAAACTAAAATTAGATTTATATATGAATTACAGACATCTTATTAATAGTTTTTTAAAAAATAAAAATTTAAAATTTAAAATCTTAATTTAAAGTTTTATTCTAATCAACGAATAAATAGACTAATAAAAATAGGAATAACTTTAGAAGATTAAAGATGTGTTGAAATATAAAAATTTAAAATTTAAAAAAATTATAAAATAATAAAAATACTCTTTATTTTATTTTTAAAACTAAATGATTAAAAATAATTAACAAAAATGTATCAATAATATTATCTTAATAAGTTTTGTTAGTTTTATAAAAGATAATATATGTAATTTTATCTTAGAATTAGCAAGCCATTATCTTCATATAATCACTAAGAATATATATATATATATATATATATATATAATGTCACGGATGTAGAATATAGACTGGAAGTCTAAACAAGAAGTTCAAGAAGAACTGGCAAGAATTAGATTAATCAGATGAGTATAAGAAACAATACCAAAGAAGTGAGCTAGAGCTCCAAGAGATGTGTTGTCAAGACTGAAGAACTCTTCAACCTCGACTCCAATATATACTCCTACCTAGGAAGCTTCTTAAACAACTTCCACCAACTAGAGAGCTTCTCAAGCAACTTCCACCAACTAGAGAGCTTCTGAAGCAACTTCTACCAACTAGGAAGCTTTTCAAGCAACTTCTACCAACTAGGTAGATACTAGAAGGCTCTAGATGGTTCTAGAGAGTTCTATAAACCTTCTAGAATATTTTAGAAGATTTTGATAATTATGTCCTTGACATCACCTCCTCCTCTAGCTTTGAGGTCTCCGAGAAGCCATTTGAGATATATGTTCACAAACGTAGGAAATCAAAGATTTGACGCATAGTCCCTATAATATATTCCAACTGTTGTTCATGAGGCAAATGATTCATAGGTCCTTATAGCCACCGGTAATGACCAACACCTTCTACTTGAAACCATGCCTAAACTTTTGTATCTTCATTGTGAAAACGGCTTGAAAATATTGCTTCGCCACTACTTGCATGAGTTGATTCAACTTCAAAGACAATCACAAGTGATCTACTATTTGGTATTCTTTGATGTCTTCTTGGCTCTTCTAATTCTTTATCTCGAGGTCGATGTCATGAGCTACTTAATTGAGATGACACTACTAATACAGTATCCACATTCTCACTAGCCATATCTAAATACATCTTGAAATTAGATATCTTGATACTACAAGAAAACAAAATGCAACAAATTAAAATTCGATAAGATCTAGGTCCTACTTATATACATTCCTTTGGAGAAGGCTTCATCTTCATACTTCAATAGTGGCCAACTTTTGATTTATCAAGATATTGTCGATGAAATTCTTATACCTTTTGCGGCGCATTTGTTACATTTTTTGCTAACTCTCAAGTCCGCTCATTTACATCATAGCCACGCTGGTGAATTAAATACTCCAACTTTCCTTGTCTTCGTCGCAAATCAAGGACTTGTTCCACCTCATATTTTACGTGGTCCTTGATTTCAACACAAGATGGTGGTAGCTGTATCCGTCTTGATAAAGTTGATTCGCCATAAGTTTCTAAAAGAAAAACATGAAAGATTAGATGTACCTTCATAGATGTGGGTAGTTTCAGTCGATAAGCCATCGGATTGATTTGCTCCTGAATGTAGAATGGTCCCAACCTCTTATAATCCAACTTATCGCAAGGTCAAGTGATCTTGATGTTTTGTCGCAAGAGCCAAACCTTATCTCCAATTTAAAAAGCAGCTGAATCCTTCCAAAATTTGTCTATAAAAGCTTTGTATGAGTCTTGAGTTACTTGTAACTAAAGTTTTAAGTTGGTCTAGATCTTCATTAAATGCTTTGCAAGTTCTTCAGCTGCTGGATTTTTATCTTTAGATTATCCAATAAATCAAGTTTTAGATGATATCCATAATTTGTAAAGAAAGGTGTTTGTTGCATTGAGGCATAGACTGAATTGTTATATGCAAACTCCACCAATAGTAGATATGTAGTCCAATCGTCTTGTTGATAGTTAATCACACATCATAGATATTGCTCCAAGACTTGGTTGACTCGCTCTATTTGACTATCGATTTGAAGATGGAAGGCAGAAGAGAGTTTGATATCTACCCTTAGTATGTCAAAAAGCGACCTCCAAAACTTCAATATAAATTGAGGCCCTTGGTCCAAAATAATGTTATCCGGTAAACCATGATATCGATATATACTGTCAATAAACAATCTTGTTGTTTCTTCATCAGAAATTGACTTTCCGTATGGAATAAAATATGACATCTTTGTAAACCAATCTACTACCAC
Organism: Physcomitrellopsis africana; assembly: GCA_036785485.1. Taxonomy (NCBI): domain Eukaryota; kingdom Viridiplantae; phylum Streptophyta; class Bryopsida; order Funariales; family Funariaceae; genus Physcomitrellopsis; species Physcomitrellopsis africana. The sequence continues at coordinate 18,067 of JAWRVF010000033.1, forward strand.
GTAGATAGCATCAAATGTTGCAAAAGGTGGCAAATCTATAATGAAGTCCATAGATTCTAAAGACCATGGACGCTTTAGAATTGACAAAGGTTGTAAAAGCTCGTAAGGGCAATATTAAGGATTCTTTGATCTTGAACAAAGATCACATGATATCTCAAAGCTCTTCACTGCCTTTTACATTTGAGGCCACTAAAAGTCTTGGGAAATAAGCTCCATTGTTTTGTTAAATCCGAAGTGACCTACGGTCGGGAAGTCATGTCGAGATTGAAGAATACGTAGTCAAATTGGTCTTTCCGGATTGTATAATCGATCTTCAAAATATAATAATCCGTCCTCAATCTTAAACTAGTCTTTATCAAAGCGTTGCTTGAAATCCAAGACTAATGAGTCTAATATTGATGCTCCATGGACTTATTCTAAAAAATCAACATTAATTGATATGATTATGGAAGTGGTGCGGAGGCAAAACCATTCAGGTTGTAGCGAAGTTATACACTACTAATCAAATGCTGCATCTTCAGCCTTGGATGCTAGATATGATCTCCTTGATAATGCATCTAGTAATCCTTACTACCTTCCTAGCCGATATGTGATGATGAAGTCAAATCGAGATAATGACATGTTCCATCGAGCTTGGCGCCAATTCAAAACTCGAGCTGTTGTAAAATATTCGAAATTCTTGTGATCTGTATATACAATCACCAGATGTGCAGCACCTTCTAATAAATGACGCCACTCTTGGAAAGAATCAACTATCACAAGCAACTCCTAATGTTGAATTTCATAGTAGATTTTTGATGCTAAAATCTTCCTTGAGTAGAACGCAATTGGATGCAAATTATCATCCTTCTGCATTTGGAATAATACAGATCCTAACGCAAAGTCGTAAGCATCTATTTTCAAATAGAAGGCTTTTGTAAAGTTGGAATGTACCAAGATAGGAGCTGTCATAAACGCCAACTTTAACTCTTAAAAAGCCTCTTGTACTCGGATATTCCACTCGAGCTTGTCCTCTGATGTCAATCGTGTTAATGGGGCTATAATTTGTGAGTAGATCTTGATGAAAATGCAATAGAAGTTGACAAATCTAAAAAAATATTGCATATTCCATACCGTCTTTGGTACTTCCCAATCCATTACAGCTTGAACCTTCTTTTGATCCAGTAACAATCTTTTGTTTGAAATGATATAATTAAGAAATTCCACCTTAAGTTGATAGAACACGCATTTTTTTAATTTGGCGTATAATCTTGCATCCCAAAGTTTTTGTAACACCAACTTCATATAACCCTCGTATTCTTGAATATTCTTAGAATAGATGAAAATGTCATCGAGATAATAAATAATAAATTTGTCCAAATACTCTTGGAAAACATCATTCATCAAATGTTGAAATATAGCTGGTGCATTGGTCAATCCGAAAGGCATGATATTATATTCAAAATGTCCATACCTCGTCCGAAATGCTATCTTTCATTCATCTCCTACCTTTACTTATACAAGATTGTAAGCTCCAAGAAGATCTATTTTAGTGTATATTTTGGCTTCACCAAGTTGCTCTAAGAGTCCGAATATTAGTGGTAATGGATATCGATTCTTCATAATGATCTTGTTTAAGCCTCGATAATCCACGTACATTCGTAATGAGCTATATTTCTTTTTTACAAAGAGGATAGGTGCACCTACTAGAGATTTAGAATGCCGAATGAAGTTCTTCACAAGATTCTCTTCAATGTAATCCTTCAATGTTGAGAATTTGTCTTGTGATAAATTATAGAATGGGCCAAATGGTAATTGTGCTCCCTCTTAGAGATCTATAGCACAATCGTACAGTCGATGCTTTAGTAGTATGTTAGTATTCTTTTTTTCAAAGACATCCTTGAATTCTTCATACTGCTCTGAAATAACCAAAGTCGGAATTGCATCTTCTTGAGCTGACGTTGCAAAGATGACAAGAGGTGTATTATGCTTGGCTGCCTTCATGAAGGCCCTTGCACCTATGAATAAGGGTTTTTTTCTAGACAAAATTTTGGCAGGTTCTACCATTAAGGATTTTGTTGGAAATGTTACTTTCCGCAACCTCCAATCTATCAATAGGTTATATTTATTAAGCCAAGATAGCCCCAAAATGATTGACCATAAAGGGGTCTTGATAATATTAAACACAATGCTACTTTCATGATTTTTAAGACGTACCTTCAATGATTTAATTTCATGAGTAACATTGCCAGAAGACAAAGGTCGGCCATCTATGACTTCTACATGGATAAGCTTTGGTTTCTTCATAAGAAGAAATTTGTGAAGCTTAGCAAATTCTTCATCTAAAAAGTAAGCAGATGCTCTTGAGTCTAGTAGAGCATCGGTTAGTAATTTTTGAATACCAAAAAGTAAAGGTACCATAAAGCAATGAGAAGGTTGAGTTAAGAAAAAGAGACCTTGATTAATTTGGGGTGATGAGATGTCTAGCCACATGGTCCTTATTGTGGCTGGACATCCTTGTTTTCCTGCACACTTGTGCTCGTGAGTCTTGTTGTTTAAAGCTTCTGTTTTCTAAGACAATTTCCGGCTTTATGGCTTGCCTCTCTATAATAGAAGCACAAGTTTTGCTCAAATCGTTGTTTCTTTTCTTCAGCTGTAAGGGGCTTGAAACATATTGTATTGATTTGCATGTCTTCTGTTTCAGATTAAACTTCTACACTCTTGATAGGAGCAGCTGAATAAAACTAGTTTCGTTGTGGACATCGTATAGCTCTGGAATAATGATCTTGACCTCATTAAAAAAGCTGATTGTCACACTTCACCGCTTGGCTGATTGCTTCATTGAGTGTTTGAGGATCGGATAGAGATAGCAATAAATCCTTCACGTCATCTTTGAATCTCTAATAAAATTGACTCACCAACGCTTCTTCTCCCCAATTGATATCACAAGCAAGTTGTCTGAAGTCCGATGCGTAAATAGATGCAAAGCGTGATCCTTGATACAAAGTACAAATCTTGGTGGTTGCCCAACGAGCCTTATCATGCTCTCCAAATGCCTCCTCGAATGCTCCTAGAAAGGTCTCAAACTTTTCAAGTAGCTTCCACAAACTAAGGAGCTTCTCAAGCAATTTCCACCAACTAGAGAGCTTCTTAAGCAACTTCTACCATTTAAGAAGCTTCTCAAGCAACTTCTATCAACTAAGAAGATGCTAGAAGACTTTGGAAGGTTCTAAAGAGTTCTAAAAACCTTCTAGAATGTTCTAAAAGGTTTTGATAAGTATATCCTTGACATATATATCTTAGAAGTAATATCTCTTCATTTTTATTATGATTATTATATATATTTCAAAACCAATTATTTATTATAGTAATTTTATTTAATTTTATATTAAATCTAATATTTTTATAAATATTATCTATAAGCTTAGTTTTATAAAAAAATATTCCAAAAAATTAAATTTACTTGCTCTACTTGTAACAAATTTTGTAATATTTTTTCTAGATATAATAGATTTAGGTAATGTTCACAAGCAAACTTTAATAAATAGATCTTTTATTATTTAAATAGTATCGATAATATATAACTATATTATAATATTAATTATTTAAATAAATATTATAAATATATATATTAATAGAAATATAATATATATTTTTTAATTAAAGATAATAAATATAAAGAGATATTTAACATAAATTAATAAAAAAATAAAGAAATTTAGAAAATAAAAATAAGTAGTACAAAAATTAGACAAAATAGAACAAAATAGTTAAAATGTTATATTTTTATACGTGATGTTATTATAAAATATAATATTTTATAAAATATTTTAATTACATGTTGTTAAAATATTAATATTATACATTTGATGATTGTTGTTGCATTTTCTTTGTCATATATAATTTATAATTATATATGATACAAATTATTATATGTTTGTTAAAATAATAAAAATCATATGTTTGATTCTATTATAAAAAAGTAAAAGTAAAATAAAATAATAATAATAATAGAGATTATTAAATAATATTGAAGAATATATGATTATTAAGATCTTAACATATAGCAATTAAAATAAGATATTCATAAATAAATCCAATCACTTATTTGTAACCTATAAATATAAAATCTATTTTTTCATATCAAGGTATTTTAATGCTCTATATAAAAATTATTTGAAAATTCATTATATCAAGTTGTTTTTAAATAAATCTTATTTTATTATACAACATGAATAATATATTTATTATTACTTACAACTAGTATTTATACAATGATATTATATACATACTAATGGCTTAATAATACAAAACTTGTGTAAATAATATTAATGCTTATTGACTATTATATTTAGTCAATAATTTTTATAATTATACAAGCAAAGGCAATTGAATTAAATATTATCTAATAAAGATAAAATAACTAATAATATATAAGATTAATATGATAAAAATAGTTTTTTAAAAATTTGCATTATAACAAGTTAATAGATAAGAAGGAAATTTTATTTTTAAAATAGAAAAAAAGATAGACAATGTATTTTCAATAGACTTATCTATATATATATATATATATATATATATATATATATATTTGTTTTATAAAAAATTTAAATTACACATAATAGTAGAATTTATAAAACTATTTAAAATTTTATAATAATTATAAAATATATAAGAAAATATATATATATGTATATATATATATATATATTATTTTTAAAATTTTATTTTATAGAAAATTAAAATTAAACTACCAAATTAATCAATTAAATCTAGAAATAACTTCTTTGATTAAATATTAAAATAACAAATATTTGATTTGATTTGATTTTTTTTTTTTTTTTTTTTTTTTAATATTTTGTTAGAATCCAAAAAAATTGGAATGAATCAAATAGTTTATTTTTAAGATCAAATATTATTTAAAATTGAAATATTTACTTATCTTTTTATATGTTAAAAATAAAAATTAATATATGATTCTAAAAACCTTTATACTTTTGATTCATCCTAACTACAACAATTCAAGTTTTTTATACAACTATTATAATTTATATGTAAGCTTTGTAAACTTTTAAAGTCTTTTCGATTTAAGCTTTTAAAGTTTAAAAAAGATTTTTATAATTTTGAAAGCTTATATAATAATATATTGATAATAATCAATTAATTAGCTTAGAATAATAAATATTCAATTCTTTGCTCAATATATGATGTTTTACTTTATATTTTATAATTGCCTTATATTCTATAATAATATTGAGGTTATGCTTTGGACTACTTTCAATTGGTACATAGATAATATGGATTGTGTGAAGTACAAGTATATTAAATTTGGTAGAAATTTTATTTATTTATTAACAAAAAAAATATTATATCATTTATAGCTATTTTTTTTATTTTGGCCACATTCTAAAATCTTACATTGTTTCTTTTATACATTTTGAAAAACTTTCTTAACAAAATCCAACTAGAATGTCATAAATTAAGGTTAAAATTGAGACAAAGTTGAGATTGTATGCAAAAAATAACTTGTCCTCAGTTGTAATTGTATGGATATTATATGTGCTTTGTGCATATCTGCAATAATAAACACAACTATGCAAGATTTGTGTAAAAGACATCATCAAAACTAAAAATCTATGTCAAAGACATGTTTCTTAATCTATACATATTTTATTTTAATACAAACCAAAGTAGTTGTGTCCAAAAAATGCACTTAAACAGTTATGATTCTAAAAAAACCATCCAATTCTAATACGTCTTTCCATTCAGCCGTGCTTCTTGTAATGGATTTCTGTTCTTTACAATCATAACAACTGACAAACATACTTTCCATCTCTCACATGGTTCGTATCAATTTATGTGTCCCTAATCTCATCTTATTTTGCTGATTTTTGTAACATGTTTGCCTAATTTAGTGATATTTTAGACGTAACAAGATGAAAGAAGATTCAAGCAAAAAAGTAAAGACCAGTTTCCAAGTTTCAACAACAAACTTGTTTACACCGCTCAAACTAGTCGCAACCACAATAGAAATCTTGAACAAACTTTGTTGACGAAGCCAATCTCGCGGCACCATGATACGCGCCTGCAAACTGGAGGTTATTTTCTAGAAGAAAGTCCTGCGCTTGCGGGCATGAAAGCCGCGAATATGTAGACCAATGAGAAATGGGAGAAATGGGCTGTTTGAAGATTTTTTGTAGAAAGGAAGTCATGATACATTCAGATAGTCAAGGGTACACCCACCCTCGTACTATGAGGAAGTTCGTCTGTAGATCTCACACACATACATAGGACACGGTTTCGAAAACACCAGGTATTATCACGGCTTTCTCGAACTGAAAGCGTGTGGGACACTAGTGTAAACATTTTCCCATGTAGAGTGCAAGATGCGCCCAGAGGTCGTGTGATTACTTCCCAGATCTAGAGTTTGATTACAACCTTGAACAATGTTGCTGCAACGTGTTCCATCAAACATGTGCTTGTGAAGACGTACAGAGCATCCTCTGTAATTCATTGAGCTTGTAAAAAACATTTCATCAAAGTATGTTGTGTGAGCCGTTTCGTGAAAGCTGCTTGTTTCATCCGCTTATACTATTCGTCTGGTTTATGCAGAACATCGACACATGTCACGTGCCTCGACCAAACTGCCCGCACGCTCAGTGCATGTTCACTGTGCAGAACAACCTGCTGCGAAGCCTCTGTACATTTATGACATAAGTGACCTTCAAGGTCGACATCGGTTCCTCGACCGCGGGAATTTGAAGTGTTCAAAGTACCAAACACAACTCTCGGGAGTTTGCATTTCATTTCAGATCAAGGCTGCCCTCGTCCCGTACGCAGCGAGCATCTGATGCAAGCTTTCCATCCATTCGGTCTCGCGTCCCGATCCAGCACCTACAAGATCCAGTCCATTAGCAACACTTGAGTGCTCACAGCTCCCAAAGCGCAATCACGCAGAGCGACAGGAATCAGCTTGACACTGAATGGCCTCCTCCCTTCCTCCCAGGTGGTTCACCAGCCAATCTATGCGCGGGTTGTTGCTGCCCTTCCTCCATTCTGCGATTGGCGCTACCCGATCACCAATAGCAACCCAAATCGATCTCTTCCAATGCCTCCAAGCTCCCTTGCCCCCATGTACCTCAAAAGCACGGGGAAGCATGGCAACATCTGCAAATTCAACGCAACATCGACCAAATCAATCAGCGAACACTATGAGGATGCTTCAAGTTCAGGACATTCACTGTCAGTTACTACACGTTGCGTGCACTGGTGTTCTCCCATACCTTCCCTGCACTCGCCCTGTCTGCAAAAGCAGAAAACCTCAGGACCCCTGGAGGAGTGAACTCGAAGTATACCAGTCTTCGTCACCACCCTGCTCCGCCTCGAAGCACCAACAGTGCAATCGAAATCCACATACTGGACCACTTCCTCCCCTTCCTGCTTGTCCACGACCTGAGATTCCCCCCACATTTTCGAACCCGGCTTCTCCAGTCCGAGCGTCTCTCCAACATTCTCTTGGAGTGACGAACATCTGGATTGCGGCTTACTCTGCATCGCTCGCCTTCTCTGCGACAGGTGCTTCCCCTCCACCTCCGCAGTCTTGTTGGGGGCATCGCTTGCGAGGGATCGGGTCCATACGCTCTGCACACTCCGTGACCTGCAAGAATCCAAGGCATCGTTGGCTGCATCTACGCTTCTGGATAAAAAGTGCATTTCAATAACAAACCACGGCAAAGAACTCGCTTTCTCTATCCGTGCCCACAGCCCAACGTCGACACCACATTCCCCCCAGTGGAGACACCAACGGGGATGGCTCAAGTTCAGCACCCTGAGAAGCATGCTTCCTGTGCATGGACCTTCTAATGCACCATCGCTGCGGCAACTGGTAACTTCTCCCAACGCGATCACGATCAGCTCACCCAATTACCTGTCCCTCCTGGGGTTGCCGCAGTGCACCGAATGGAGGCTGGAGATAGCAGCCTGCACCTCTTCTACCAGCTCTCCACATGAGACGTGATCCAGACAACCAGTAATCCAGTAATCTCCGACGTCGGAGCTTGCGGTCTCTTCCATCTGGCGGTGGAATCGCTCACCGTGACCGACCCAAGTCGATATCGAAAAAGAGAAAAAACTGAGGGGCCTGCAACGCGCTGGGGCAAGACAAACCCTCCAGTTCCAGAGCGGAAAACACAGCTAAATGGGTTAAACCAACAGCGCCTGAAGAAAGGCTGCAACTCCACCTATCGGTAGTGGCAGAGAGAGCAGCACCACTTTCATCGGTAGCGCGGAGAGGAGAGGTAGAGGCGGCGAAGAGCTCACAGTCGATGCGCAGCTTAATCAAGGACCCCGGCCCCGCACACTCCACCGCTCCCCTAAACCCCGCGGGCACCACTACTCTGTGCATAGTCCCCTGTCACAGAAAAAACCAGCCTCGTTCCCATGCGAAGCCATGGGAACGATTACACGACGTTCGCAATGCTTCCCATTACTGCGAACGAGAAATTTTCCGGGGAGAAGCATCTTGCCTGGGAGACCCCGCCATTTGGAATCATGGAGGTTTCTCTTGGTTACACGACGTTGACCTCATTCTCATGTGCTGCATGGCCTGCATTAATCCCGTGGCCAACTATTCCATGTGCGAATTGAGAACGAGAAGGTGGGCATCCCCTACAACCATTGAAGTCAGGTCCTGAGGGCTCGTGTGTGGCGTTTGGCAGGGGATAAACTGATCCGTTCTCTTTGTTCCACAAGTGATGCTAATGGGCTCTCCAAGGCTCGCTCTCACCGCACCATGTACACTCAACCACAACAGTCGCAAGAAGTCACTTCTATTGATGATGTTTGAGGCACTTTTGACCACCTCCCAGTAACTCCGAAGCAATTAGAGAAATTTTGTTCTGGATCACAACCTTCACTCGCCACAGCATGAGCTGGGTCGGGTGCACATTGATTTTCAAGCCACACGAATTCACCGTGGACAGGCACCCCACTTGGGTAGCCGGTCCCAACCATTGGGATCAAGGAGGGAACGCCTGGGAACGGAGTAATTGGCCTGGCCTGGGAATATTGCATGGCGTGCATGGACCCCCTGATCAACTCTCTGAGAGAGGACCCGAGCATGAGAGGGTGGCTATTTCCTCAGCACCAAGATGAATCTCAATCATTCCCGCGTTCCACACATGTTCCCAGGTTGTTCTCAGTGGTTGCCTTAGCAAACCACCGCAGAGAGGATTTCATCAGGCCAGTGAGACGCTCCTGGCCGCTAAACATGTGCTGGGGAATTGTTGGGAACGCGGCAGCTCGCAACACCAACTGGTTGCATCCTACTGCATGGCTTGCATGGACCGATGGGCGAAGCAAAGAAGTGAGGATCGGGAGGTTGAGGATACGAAGCTTATTTGAAAGGTCATCCGCGTTGGTGCTTGAATTACAGAACTCCAAGACACTGTCACATGGGGGACAGCGATCTTGGGTATGCTTTATACTGGTGGACACCTTGTGGCTTGTATCGGGCCCTTCGTATCCACTCTTACAGGGCTCAAGTGCATCCCTGAAGTCGGGTTTTATTTCCTTCTCTCAACGCCTTGTCACATGCATGACATAAAGCACAGCCGTATATGGGAATTGGTCATGCACCGGTACATGAACTTGACCTTTTTCTGGTATCTCTCCTTCAATGCTCAAACAAAACAATCCCAGACATAGTGTAACGCGAGCGCCAGAGTTCAATGTAGGAAAGTGTATGGGACCAAGACCAGGTAAAAAATTAACATAGATTATACAATGAAGGTCACCTTCGATTAAGAACTCAGACGAACACTATCAATACAACTGAGAGGACGGCCGGTACATTTGCATACGTGAAAAGTGCATTCCCAAACATACTCACTCAATACGAATATTCGAACACATGACTCTAATGTCTAAGTGAACGGACACAAAAACACCTGCACTTAGAAAACAACACAACACATCCGACATCCAGAACACACGCAACTAATAATGAGTCAGTCGACCACGACAAAAATAGTTCCAATCAAGTTGATAGCCATAAAAATATTCGCCGAAGTACCAACCTGAGGGCCCTCGATGCGAACTTAATAAAAACGGGAATCACTTCCGAAAAAGCCAAAACTAGCATACACTGAGTGATCCGGTCACCAGGATGACCCGATTCAGTTCAACTTCTGGTGCCTGAAATTCGAGGCCCCACGATATCAACCCATCCAGCACATGCTCCACCGCATGCTCCACAGGCAGGTAATCTCGTCACCTAACGTTCCTCCGGGTGAAACTTCCCATTTCCTCCAGCAGTAACCCCCGATCACCACCCTCGCGGAGCCTTGCCTCCCATGGCCACTGCCAACCGTGACCAGCGGGCACGCCCTCTGCGCACAGCGGCTTCACCCGACCTCTGGCGGACGAGGCTCGAGAGAGCACGGCAAAAATTCCAAGAACCGTTGCAATCATGAACCGACCTTGAAACAAAATGTGGCAGCAGTACGTGTTCCACTGCCGCCCACCGTCGCGTCGACCGGAGGTTCTGCAAATCCGCAGCCTAGATGTCTGGACCTTACCAAAACTGCCGCCAAACTGTCGGGACAATGTGGTGAAGCACATCCTGGGTTTGTGGGATCGCCGTGACACCGGCGCTCTCTCGGCTAGCCGACGACTATCTACCGCAGCTGTGCGCACACCGAGCAGTCACGCCAGGATTTGTCGGCACTGCCCAGAAGCCCGCGCTGGACTCAAAATAGGGTCTGGGCACAGGAAGATTCAGTTCCGCGGTGAGAACTCGGGCCACCGCACCAAAGCCCCACGTCCGAACTCGTCCGAGACTGTGTGGTCAACTAATTCAGTCGCCCGGAAGGCTCCCGTCGGCCACCCTGAGTGGACTTTATCCACGCCAGACAGCCCGCAACGGCTTCTGCATCGCTGTAGACTTTCAGCGTCGGTTTGTAGCTCTTCATGCGCTTCTGTTCCTTCATGCTCCCAGTCTTCAACTCCTCCCCCGATGCGGTTCGCGTGGGCTGTCCAGGTGCTCGCACGTACTCCTCCACCAGTGCATCCATCATCTCCTCCACCGGTCCACCCGCCTGCAACCACCGAAACTTGCGCACCTCGCTGCGACTGTGGGTCCTGAACCATGCAATCTGCTTGCGCACCAGACCCTTGGAGTTGTGCTGGAACAAAGCCAGGAACTTGAGGAACCTCTCCTGGGAGATGACCCCATCGGCCTGGCGAGCCTCCAGCAGGAGCTCCATGGCTTCTTCGTAGCCAATTGCCTTGGACGCCGAGTTGGTCTGAGGCCTGACGCCCAGGTTCAGAAGCCAGGAGGTCTCCTCCAGAAGAGCTGGTATCATCTGCTCGCAACGGATGTCGACGCGAGGGTAGAGATCGGCCCTGTGCTGGTAAAGGAAGTAGCACTGGAAGTCATAATCCCAGTCGGCTTCGGCTCGGGCGTCGAACTCGCCCGTGAGATCCTCGTCTTCGAAGGGATGGGAGGTGATCCCCGCTCGGTTATGCATGAACCACCTCATGTACATTCCTGTACCGCCGACGACGATCGGCACCAGCCCCTTGGCCAAGATATGTTCAGTCGCGGAGCGAGCGTCCCGAAGAAACTGCTCGTACGAGTATTCTACAGTGGGCGGGACAAGGTCCATGACGTGGTGGGGAATGCCCTGCCTTTCCTCCAGGGAAGCTTTCGCTGCACCAACGTCGAGGCCCTGGTAGACTTGCACGGAGTCGGCGTTGATCACTTCCCCGCCGAGGGTTTTAGCGAGCTCGATTGACAACCGAGTCTTCCCAACCCTGAAAGACGGAAAAACCAGAGTCAGAAAATGGGGACGATCGTAACAAGCCTCATGCATCGCGCACGTGTTCTCTCAGCAGACCCAGCACAGGGAATGCAGTGAGACCACGACGCGGTGGACGGTCGACTGTGATCGATCGCAGCATGCACACGTTAGGGCTCTAAAACCGAACGTAAAGAAGTGAATGTGTGGGCTCACGCAGTGGGCCCTGCGATAAGGATCACCCGGGGCTTGACAGATCTCCTGGGCGCTTGCACCAGCTTCGTCGATGGGGGCTTCTCCGCAACCACACTCCGGTCCCCCTGATGCCTGACAGATACATCCGGCTCCACGAATGCGGTTCGGTTGAAATCGGGGTAGTCCAAGGAGGAGAATGGAAGCTGGAGGCGGGAGGCGTCCTGCGATACCGCTTTGCCAACGCTGGAGGCGCGTCGCTCTGGCGACGCCACGCACCTGATTGGCGCGGTCAGGCCTCTTCTCCTCGCCCTGCATTTCCCCAGATCGAGCCCTGTGAAGGACGTCGGGGCCGGACCGCTGCTGCGGCGAAACCATCCCACGGCGGGCCGAACGATCGCAGGCGCAGGCGCTGAGGGCTCCCTCGCGCCGCTCCACAAAGGCGACATGGCAGACGCTGCCGAATGAAGAGGGACCACAGCTGTTGTCGACATCTCTGCAGGTACACTGGGCTGGCACCAAATTCGCCTGAACACAGCAGCACTGTCACGTCCGCCACAGTTCGGCACCACGAGTTCCAGCGTATGGTGACAGAATGAAGTGATAAAACCAAGGAAATCCAAGCGCAGAGTCGAGACCGCGGCGTCCTCGGCACTGATGGCGTTGCAAAAGCGGAAGGGAGAGGGCCAAATTGCGACGACGGATGCGCCCTTTTATGAATCGAGCTCCTCACCCGACTGCCGAGGAGTGGCCTGGCGTAGGATTGAAGGCCACTCGGGTTGTGGCCGCACTAGGCGGGAGAGTGCAGCCGCCGTGGGGCCGCATTTCAGGGGAGAATATTAATGTTCCCCCTGACTGCACTTCGAGGAGTGGGATGTTCAGCAGAATGGTGATTTTCCCGCGGCAATAAATGCTGTGCGCAGCTACTACCCCTTCCGAGAGGAGGGACCTCAGGTTTGCGCACTTGTGACAAGGTCGCAAAAACAGCCATCACAACGTCGAACTGGCAGCGCGTCGTTACGTCGTGTGTATTAGGAACGTCGATCGTCCATGGCCGCCGACTTGCTTGTCTGAGCTCTCGCATGGACCCATTTCGCATTGCTTGTGCGGTGTGTTTAAGGGCGATCGCAGCCTGGACGACCTGTGTTTGGAAGCGTCGTCCTGTCTGGTGGCAAAGTGGAGAGTGCAGGCATGTTGCAAGGTTTGAATCGATAGCCCGTGGTCAGCGTCTCGCGGATGGATTGTAAAAGTCGGTTTCGAAATCTGAATATTTAAATCAATTAAGTGTTACCGAAACTTAATTTGGTGAAGTCCCCTTTGTCCGAGTGAGTAGGCTTTATCTGCATCAGTTGCTTCCAGACTGCGCGTTGGTTGCGAATGAATTTCTATCTTTTCAATTTGTCCCAGCACTAAGTTTGAAGCTTAACTGTACTGCTGCTGTGAATCGTCGATTTGTAAACCTGTATGGGATGCAGTTCCTTGAAGCTTTGGTTGTCAAATTCGTTGGATTAGAAGAAATGGTTCTGTTGATATTTTATGAGATCCTTTTCAGTGTCTGCTCGATCGAGGTATATGGGTTTGAGGGAGTAGACGTAGTTCTTTGTTAGCTTGTATTTCTTTTCCTAAGAAATTCTCTACAGGCAAAGCTTCACGTTTTTCTTGCGTGCGATGGGTGTTGGCGTCGTAAGCTCACTACAGGTGAATAGAGCTTGAATGTCGATTTTGATGTTAACAGGTACGTGGACTTGTGATGGTATGTGCATGTAGGGAGCAGGATAGGCGTTGACATGAGCCACGTTGGATGTTTAGTGAAGTTTGAGGAAAGGTGTGTGAGATTCTAGTATTGGAGAGGGTTAACTCATGTTGTAGTATGTGTTGGAAATCTGCACAAAAATTCAACCAGACAAGAATATCGTCCTGGTAGACTTAGGAACAGAGACACTCTTTCCTCATGAGATTTACAGATTTCCTCATGACATACATTTGATAATAAACAATGTTCATTTATTAAATTAACTAATGTCATCAAAATTCTACAACTCTCTTGTTTATTAGTTAATTTGAATTTAGAATGTACACCACAATTAACAATCATTCTTCAGCTTGATGCATATTAGAAGTCATGTTAAGTAATAAGCAAAGAGGCTAAAATTTTTAAGGCATCAACAATTTAGAGAAGATGCCAATTAAATGTAGGTTTGTAAGAATATAGGATTCTAAAATGTAGCCTTTGACTTGAAATTCACACACAAGATAATAAATGATATTAATGTATTTTATTTTTTTATAAAATTCTAGATTAAAGATCATTCAATTTGCTAGTTGATTATTGTATAGAAGTTTGTTAGATTGACTTGAAGAAATTCAATAATAGCCATGGTTTCTTTTTTTTTCTATGCATGTAATAATTTATTCAAATATTATTGTAGAGTTCATTGTATATTGTTGTTTTTGGTTGAATCAAAGTGTTAAAGCATCACTTAAGATAATCACACATCTACTTTGAGACATGTGGATATTTAAGTCACTATTATAGTTTATATCACCATGTATTAGAAGATGATGAAGAGGATCAACATACAATCAACAAAGCATGTAATAAATTACTTCATGTCAATATTTGTGAATTTGCTTTATTGTTGTATAATAAATTTTATCAAAGTTACTACTAAATTTAGTAAAAATAGTGACAATATTTCTAATATCAAGGCTTAAATGTAGCATGAAGTATAATATATTGAGAATAATTTTTTTAATATAAAAAAATTTAGTGGTTGAGATTGTCATACTTCATAATATTTTAAGCTTAATATTTATATTCCTTAACGTAGATACAAAGTTAACAACATTATAGCCATAGTGTTGTAGAAATTACTTTATAAAAGCTTTTAGATTTATATAAATTGACTTGTTAATATAATTTTTTATAATTTGGATACTATTACAAAGATCGCAAGAATTATCCATAATTTAAAATTTCTTTTTAAAAAAGTTTATAATATTTTAAAGTCAAGATTGATCTTTGTATAAGATAAGATTATAATATATAATAATAGAAGTGATGAAGAGAGGGGAGTTAAAATAATTAAGATTTCTATACAAATGTATTGTGCTTTGTTGAAGATTGTAGGAAAGTAAAAAATTATTAATTTTTTTTTTGAGCAATAATCAACTTGATTAAGTCCATATTTATTTTTTTGTAGTCAACAAACCTTCTGAAAAAAAATAATAAAAATAAAATGATTAGATTACATGATAAATTTTTTTAAGAAGAAAATCTTATTTACAAATAAAAATATGATGTTAAATTTAAATAATTTACCATCTTTGGCAACAATAATAAATAAAAGAATTTAAATATTATCATTCTTGCTTTTGTATGCATAAGTTTTATCATAATTAATTTTATACATTTAAAAATATTTCTTTCCATCTATATAGATTTTAATGTAATAAAAAGAGCTATTTAATTTTATTTTAATTTTATAAATCCATTTAAATTTTACAACAAGTTTTTCAAGTAGTAATTCATCTAAAAACCATGTTTTAATTTGTTGTAACAAAAAAAAATTCTTTTTATATAACTTAGAGTTATTTGGCTTTAAATAATAACTATATGATAATTCAAAATTTATTTGGTTTATTATAGAAATATGGCATGTTGTTTCTTGAAAATAAAATTATTAATAATAGATTTCTTTTATTTTTTTTATTTTTACTATTCTATATTGCTTAGATAAAAAATGGTTATAAGAAACTAATATCAAGCTTTTACTATTATTTTTATAATATTATTTTTTTATAGTAGCATTTTTATATAGCATGAATTTTAATATAAAAATATACTATGTATTTAGCTATAAAGAGTTTATTTGTAATTTATTGGTCACTTTAATAAATAATTTGTCTTTAATAAGAAAGACAAATAAATATAATAATATTAAAAACAATATTACATTAATAAGAACCTTTTATATTTAAATAAATTCACACATAAGATTTTTTTATGACATCTAAAAAATTCCTAACACTCTTTTCTATACTAAATTATAACTAGTTAATTTTTGATAAATTAGATTTTTAATAATTTTAAATAAAATCCATAATTTCTTTTTAAAAATTCATTTTTATATCAAAAATACTATTACAATTTTATATATCCATCTTTTCACCTCTATAAAGTCTTAGTTCTCAAAAATTCCTTTAATTTGTACGAAATGTTCAAATTGTAGTAAAATCCTTCAATACCTTATTTACTCACAAAGAATTGTTTTTTTTTTTAACTTTAAAATCACATATCTCTTGATCCAACTATCTAGTTTTTGTCAAATTTTTTATAAACGTAGCTTATAACTTTAAGCTTTATTATATAAAAAATCAATGATAGATTAACTTTTGGTTGTCTGATATATTAAAAATCGTAATAGGTGCTAAAAATCCCGGTAAGTACTCAAAATCCTAGTTTATAGACATCTAAGTACTATTTTTTTCATATTTCAAAATCCAAAATTTAAATGCTAGAAGAATTTGTATTTAGCTTTATAACATAAAAATATACACTTTTAAAAATTTTGAGCCAAAACCTTATCAAATTGCTTAAGATATAGCTCAAAATACAACCACTAATTAAGTAGGTTACTAATTGCCCTTAGATTGCAAGTACTAACTTCAACTCCCAATATCTCCTTAATTCCAATTTAAAATTTATTAAGCTATATATATAAAGTATAGCCAAGAAAGTGCTCTCTCTAACTTTAGTTGCCAATCCTTTATTATTTTTTGTACACGTGAGTTATATCCCAAAGAATGATAGTAGATACAAAATCAACACCTTCACTTAGAGCACCTACATTTTTTTTCAAAAAAACTCCAAATCATTCAAATTTTATACCAAAATTATATCCAAAAATCTAAATTTATTAATCCTATCTTTTGATATTTGAATGATTTTAAAAGATAAATCCTAATTTTTAATAAGGCCTTAGACAACCTCTTTAAAGTCCATTAGGCATAATTTTTAGCCAATAGGAATGGAGATTTCTATCATCCATCTCCATTCATCTATATGGATGGTCTAATTACTCTTATTAGTATCAAAAATCTCTTTTTAATCATTTCTCTAATAGGATTAATGTAATATATATCTTAAATATCAAATAAAAAAAATAAAATAAGATTCTAAGAATCACCAATATCTAACAAAGGTAACTCAAAATATATAAAAGTCATTATTAATATAAAATCAACTTCAAAAGTTACTATTAAAAAAAAAAAAAAAAAAAAAAAAAAAGATTGTATAAACTTCAATAGTAGCTCTTTTAAACAAATTTCTTTTAAAATAGTAATTCAATCATATTTTGTAACCAATTAAAATCCACTAACATGGTTCTTACCTAGCTATGAAATAAATTATATATTAAATATATATATACATTATTTTTACATAGTAGCTTAATTACAACATATCAGCATTTTAATTTGGTGAAGAAGATAATGATTAAAATAAAAAAGACAATAGATTGTCATTTTTTGTAAGAAAAGAATAGGAGTATTTGAAATCATCAAAAAATATATATATTTTTATTGTAATATTTGTTACTTTTATTATCATCTAATTTTTTTATAAATTTTTTATTGAATATAATATCTTAGCTACTAACAACCTAATTCAATTTATAATCTTATAAATAATATTCTTTAGATGTATGACAATAGCCAAAATATATTTCTATTATTATCTATAATATAAAACTTTTTCAAGACTTGTTTGTTATGAAATATGCATTTCATGCATTTAGCTATAATATATTTGTCATGTTATTTTGTTGTAATTAAAAAAAAATATTATAAATTTATAAATTTTATATTGAATAAAAAAATAAAAATAAAATAATTGAATAAAAAAAATAAAAATAAAATAATAGAATAAATTTGAATTTATTCATCAAAAACTAAGGTTCTTTATAATTAAATTTAATTACATTTTATCAAATTTTTAACATCAATAAAATAAATTAGAAGTTATTTTTAATAAAGCAACCAAGGATACTAAGGTGTATTGGATTCTAAAAATTTGATTTGATTTTTTTCGCACAATTGCTTATCAATAGTTATTTTAGACTTAAAATTTTGTATAGTGGTATATAAAAAGATATTCTTCTTACTATAAAAATTCCAAAGAATTTGATGTTAAAATCAAAGAGATATTAGGCTTAAAAGTTAATTTTGAAAAAATAATTATAATCCTAGACTTCTAAAAGATAGGAATCCAACTTGGATAATATTTTAAGGATCAAATAAGTATTCTAATTAGAGTTGTAGTTAGGATTTGAGAGATTTGGATATTCTTATATATATATATATATATTATTTTATATTAGATATAAATTTATTATTATAATATTATATACAAAAATAAAATTTCATAATCTTATAATTTGTTTAAATAATTAGCTGCAATAAGAAGCCCAATGCTTTCTTGAAGCAAATATTTTCTATCTTGATAATTTTTTTGAAATATTTTTTATTCTTATATATATAAAATCATAAATTCATATCAAATTTTTTTATTTATATTAAATTCTTAGAATTCTTATTTTATATATTCTTTGCCATTATTACTATTGATTTTTAAGATTTTATTACTAATTATATTTTAAATTTAAATATATAATTTTTTAAAATTAAAAAATATATTATCTATATATAAAAATATATATATATATATATATATATATATATATATATATATATTAAAAATATATATAACTATTATAATAGTCTTTAAAAAATAAAAAATAAAAAATTATATCAAACAAAGATATTTAAAATAAATCTAAAATCTATAGTTATATATTTTTAGTAATTTATATAATCTAATAATACTTCAAAATTAGCTTGAAATTTTTTAATTAAGAATATTTTATCTATCATGTATTTAATAGTTTTACAATTAGATATCTATATTTTTGTTAATAAGAAAGAAGATTCTTCTACTATCACAACATAGGTTTTTCTTTGGATTTGAAAGAAGGATTTTTAAGTTGCTTATGTAACTATTATTATAATATGCTTAGCTTCTTTTTTTTTTTAATTTTTGAAATTTCTTTGTTACTACAAATTGTCTAAGAATTTGGCCATCATTGTTGTTAGGATCAAAAAATCTTGTGCATTCATGGCTCCAATGCCTATACTAATTGCACTTATGACATCTTATTTTTTGCTTAAAAGTAACAAGTTTTTAAATATATATACTTTTTTTCTTTACTTAAGAAGTGGCACAAAGCAAAAGAAGATCTCACATTTTTTACATAAAAAATTTGCCTTGAATACGATCTACTAAAATCTTCCTTCTATTATATTTTCCTTTGATGCTTGACTAGGTAAGCTTGAAAGGATTTCAAATTTTATTTTGTAAGAGTAACAATATTCCAAGTATTAAAAAAAAAATTAAAACTTTAAAGAAAGATATTATTAATTTTATTTAGAACTTAATATTCATTCAATTTTTTCACTAAAACTGATTAACAACTTGCTAGTTATTGTACTAAATTGTTATAGCTTATAGCACTCTCTAATTTATAAAGTTTATAAAAATAATATTTCTCCTAAATTATACTAATGAATTATTTTTAATATTATTAATAATATATTATTAATTTCATCTATATGTCATAAGATATTATAAAATATATAATTTTTTTTTCTATGTGATTTATCTATAAAAGAAAAAATAGTAATTATTATTATTATTATTATATCATAATGTTTTTATTGTCTTTATGCTAATTGATCACAATTAATAAGTTTTTTTTAATTCCACTTATAATAAAATAATATAAAGTAACTATTTTTATTAATAAATAAATAGTATGAATAATTTTTATATTTGATAATTTATTTTTATTTTATTTTTTTTAACAATTATTATAATTTTTATCTTTCTAAAATATCTTACATTGCTTTATCTCTTTATTAAAATACTTTCTAGATTTTTGGCATACAAAGGTAATAGAATTATTTATTTTAGCAATTATCATGGATATACAATGAAAGGAGGTTTTAGAAGGTTTTCAATGGTTCCAAAAAGATCCTAATAAGTCCTAGTAAGTTCTAAGAAGATTTTGAAAGGTTCTAGAAGATTTTAAAGAATCTTAGCTAATTGCAAAATATTCTTAGAGGCTTAGATATTTTAGGAAGCTCTCAAAGAAGGATCTTAGACTTGCTTCATCTTTGAGCATCAAAAAAACTCCTCAAGGAGCTTTCTTGCATCTAGTATATATGAGTCACGGTTGAAGGATCCTTACTCTCAACAATGCAATTTTTGTACCTCAACTTCAGTCTTCTCATCTTATTCTTGTGCCTTATTGTAGCTCTTTGCTTGTGATATAGAGTAAATTTCTTTTGTTTTATTTTTTTGAATTTTTTGAATTTTTTTCTACTTAAGTAGTGTGTCTATAATAATTTGTTGAGATTGATATATCACAATATTGGAACTTGATCTTTTTGGATAGAAAGCAAATTATTCTTCTTTTTGGAAATATTATAGCGCTTTAAAAGTTATAAATTATCCTCTTTTAAATTGATATTTTTTTTAATTTTTTGTATTTATTTCTTCTTATTTTATTTCTATCGTAAGAAGTGAAGAACTCAATATGACAAATTTTAAAGAAGCTTAATTGGATTCAATTATAAATACTCTTAAAGTATTAAGAATCAAAACCAAGACCTTATCTAAGCAAAATAAAAAACTTAATAAGACCATATATAATGATCAAAGAGCAAAACTAACTTAGTCATTATCACAAGTCACCCTAGAAATTCTATTACCAAGCTCTATTTTACTAGATGTCAAGGATATAAAATACAAACAACTAAAGTATTAAAATATTCTTGTGTCACTTGAAAAGAATAAAGAATCATTCAAAGATAGAATAATATTAAATTAGAATGGCTATTGCCAAAAATAAGAAGAATAGAAACTCTTAAAATAAGACTAAGAACAAAAGAGGCTTTAATAAGAATGAAAAAGGCTTCATTCTTGTCTCTATATATACTATCTATCTAAGAGCTATGTGACGACGTTTTATAGGATTTCTAAGATGTGTCTAATTTGCAAGATACGTGTCAAACTTATAAGACAAGTTTTCTATATATGTGCCATATAATTAACTTATTCTACAAGCTACCAACATATACAATACATGGCTAACTTGTTGGCCAAGTTTTTAATCTACCAATTACCTATAGACATGAATAAAGATGAAATCACATCTATGAAGCTTCTAATAAGCTTCTTTATAAGATATTATCAAATTAATCTATTTTTATTTACTTCTATCTATTCATATTATTTAGATAACTATTAGAATAAATTTTATATTTGTGACACTAAAAGATGTATGTATTTAAGATGATAATTCAATATCAATAGCAAAAAAATCAAGAATTAGTCTCTTAAAAAAATTTGATGGAATTCATTAAAAAATGTATAGCTTTATAAACCAAAGATGACTTATTATATTATTCCAACCTTAGCAATATTCCATAGAAGCATCTCTTGTTGGTTTGATTGAAACATTACTCTTAAGTCAAATTTTATTTTGATTTGCTTTATTCTTTGAAAAAAAAAATTTCATATTATATAATTTTAAAATATTTTTGGCAGCATTTACAAAAGCTTTTAGAAAACATGGTAATTTTTATTCTATCACAAATAAAATCTGAATTCTTTGATAAAACATATATTTTGTATCTGTTTATGCTTTAAAATTTTAGCAATTATCATGTGATATCAATTGGAGTAAAGATGTGTTGATAAATCAATTTCATTAGAAATTATGAGACAATATAAAGGATCTATTATTGTCTATATCTAATCTTTAAATTTTTAATAAAGCCATTACTTAAGTTGTGAAGTGCAATAACCAGCTATTTTAACATCAACAAGATAAATATCCATTGCTTGTGCCACAGCTCAATAATTACTTAGCATCTTCTATATCATCTAATTTTAATAAATATTTGGAAGTAAAAGATATACAAATTGATACAATTTGCTTCAAATTCCTTTTTGAGCAAGAGTAGAAGCATCAAAAAGAATACAACTTGTATTTATATTATAAAAAATTTAGCTATAAGACTAATAATTACCACAAAAAGCATCGACATACATATTGAATGAGAAGTATGGCTATATCACTAGATGTTTTGTAAGAAAACAAGGATGTTTAGCCACAATAGAAATTTTTGTCATATTGTGGTTCAATTACCATGTGAAAATAATGTATATATATATTTAATATATAATTTATTATACAAGTGGATGAGAGCCATGTTAGTAGATTTTAGTTGATTACAAAATATAGTTAGATTACTATCTTAAAAGGAATTTTTTTTAAAAGACTACTATTGAAGTTTGTATAATCTTATTTATTTATTTTATAATAATTTTTGAAGTTGATTTTATATTGATAATGACTTTCATATATTTTGAGTCATTTTTGTTAGATATTGGTGATCCTTGGAATCTTATTTTATTTCTTTTATTTCATATTTAAGATACATATTATAAAAATCCTATTTAAAAAAAAGATTAGAAAGAAATTTCTTAAATTAATAAGAGTAGTTAGGCCATCCATATACATGAATGGAGATAGATAATAGAACTCTCTATTCCTATTATCTAAATATTATATCTAATAGAATTCAAAGAAGTTGTCTAAGGCTTTATTAGAGATTAGGATTTTTTTTTGAAATCATTTAAACATCAAAGAATAGGATAAAAAAGTTTAGATTTTTGGATATGGTTTTGGTACAAAAATTGAGTGATTTGGAGTTTTTTTAAAAGAGATATAGGTACTCAAAGTTAAGATGTTGATTTTGTATCTACTATCATTCTTTGAGATATAATTCACACATACAAAAAGTAATAAAAGATTGGCAACTAGAATTAGAGAGAACACTTTTTTTACTATACTTTATTTATATAACTTGATGAATTTTAAGCTAGAATAAAGGAGATATTAGAAGTTGAAGTCAATGATTGTAATTTAAGGGCAATAAGTGATCTATTTAATTAGTGGTTGTATTTTGAGCTATATCATAAGTAATTTGATAAGATTTTGGCTCAAAATTTTTTAAAGTGTATATTTTTACATTATAAAGCTATATATAAAAAAAAATTGGTATTAAGATTTTAGATTTTAGAGATATAAAGAAAATAATACTCAGATATCTATAAATTAAGGTTTTAAGTAATTACTAGGATTTTTGAGATATCAAATGATCAAAAGCACTTGCTAGGATTTTGAGCATTTATTAGGATTTTTAAGATATTAAATAATTAAAAATAAATCTATTGCTAATTTTTCTTAGGATAAAGCTTAAAGATATAAGCTACACTTATGAAAAATTTGACAAAAATTAAACAATTGGATCAAGAGATATGTGATCCTAAAGTTCAATAAGAAAAAAGATTTTGCTACAATTTGAATATTTTGTACAAATTAAAAGGGTTTTTTGGGAGCCAAGACTTTATAGAAGTAAAAAAATAGATATATAAAACTATAATAGTATTTTTGATATAAAAATAAGTTTTTAAAAAGAAATTATGGATTTTGTTTAAAATTATTAAAAATCTAACTTATCAAAAATTAGTTAGTTATGATTTGGCATAGAAAAGAGTGTTAGGAATTTTTTAGATACCATAGAAAAATCTTATGTATAAATTTACTTAAATATAAAAGGTTCTTATTAGTGTAATATTTTTTTGATATTATTATATTTATTTATCTTCTTTATTAAAGAAAAATCACTTATCAAAGTTTGGCCAATAAGTTACAAGTAAACTCTTTATAGCTAAGTATGTACTATATTTTTAGATTAAAAATCATGCCATATGATATTATATGGCTAGATTCTTATATTTTGCAAATAAGATTTTTTATTTTAAGATGGTATACAACCACTTTTTGGTCTAATTTATAATTTATTATAAAATAAGCTTATAATATTGAAGGAGTATATTGACAAGAATTTAGCAAAAATATTTATTAGATATTCAAAATTTTCTATTGGTGTTGTTAGGAACATATATTTTCGAGGTTTACAGAACCTTCTAGAATATTCTAGAAGCTTTTTGAATTAATGAAAGTCAGTTGAGAAGTTTCCTAGTTAATAAAAAGAACTCAAGAAGCTTTTTAATTAGTGGAAGGAATTCACGAAACTTCCCAATTAGTAGAAAGAGCTCAAGAAGCTTCCTAGTTGGTAGAAGCTGCTTGAAAAGCTTTTTAGTTTGATGGAAGCCGCTCAAAAAGCGTCCTTGATAGGAGTGTATATACAGGTCAAGGCTAAAGAGTTCTTTAGTCTCTACAATGCATCTTGTAGAATTCTAGTTCACCTTTCTTGGTATTATTTGTGTATTCATCTAATTAATTCAAATTCTTCTTGGTTTCTTCTTGAAACCTTGTTCTGGTTCAAGTCTCTTGCTCTATATTCTTGTGTCCTTGATAGTTTGTCGAGATTGCCCTCATCTTTAATACTAGAGTTGGATCCTTCTTGTTAGAGAATGAATTATCCTTCTACTTGAAGATATACTAGCACTTTAGAGGTTGCAGATTACCCTCTTCTAAATTGATATTTTTTTCATTATAATATTGGAGCTTTGTCTCTCTTGTGGAAAAATAGATCATTTCTCTCTTTGAAGGTCTTAAAGTATTTTAGACGTTGCAGATTACCTTCTTCTAAACTAATATTGTCTTCTTATAGATTCATTTCTTCTTTCTCTTAAAATGGCTGGAGGTCAAGACATTAGTATGACTAAATCTTTCAAGTCCAAATTAGATGCTATTATAATTGCTCTTATTATTTTATTTTCTAAGACTATAGAGATTAAAAGAATTATTGCAAAACTTTATAACAATGCAACATCCAGAATGCTAGAATCTAGACTGCATCTACTCCTAAGTTCTATTCTTGAGGATGCAATATTACCTATATTACATTAAAAAAATCCACCTATTCAATAATATAAAGATCCTCAAATTAATCTTCCGGAGAAATATAATGATATGCATTTAAAGTTTCAAGGATTTATTAATCAAATTTGATTAATAACGATCCTATAACCTGATACTTATTCAACAAAAGAATCAGGGATTGGATTGGTTGGCACCTTGCTTACGGGGCAAGTATTATCATCGTTTGCTCCCTTATTTGAAAAAAGATCACCAATTTTGAGCAACTTTGAAGTTTTCATGGAAGTATTTGGAGAACATGATTAGACTTGTTGGGCAATAACTAAGATTTAAGTACTATATTAAAAGGTATGCTCTGCATTAATCTATATATTTGATTTTAGGCAATAAGCATACAACATTAATTGAGGCAAAGAAGTCTTAATGAATTAATTTTATTTAAAATTAAAAGATGATATGAAGGATTTATTATTATCACTTTTGGATCCAAAATCGCTCAATAAAATCATTAGCCAAGTCATAAAATATAATAATCGATTATTTCAATGTCAAAAAAATCAACATTCATGGATTTCAACAAGACAATATGCAATCCAACATACCCTTGTTATATTGACAAGTATTTTGAATTTATATTTAGAGATAGAAGATATACAACTTAATGTAATATGATTTAAACCTCTTAGTCCATAAGAAAAGAAGCATCAAATGAAAGAGGGTCTGTGCCTATATTGTGGCAAAGAAGGCTATAAGGTTGGCAATTGCTCGAAGAAATAAAATCCACACATTACCAAAATCAAAAGTGCAATTGTTTAGGAAAATGATAATGTTCAGCTAGGCACATGGCGCACATGTTGGTACCTTGTGAAACAAGCCAGCCATGTGTCACACATGTTGGTAGCTTGCGGAATAAGCCAAGTACGTGGCGCACATGTGAAAAACTTGTCGTGCAAGTTTGACACGTGTCTTGCAAATTAGACACGTATAAGAGGTCCTACACAATATCACCATGTAGCTCATAATTAAATAGTATTTATAGAGGCAAGAGTGAATACCTTCTTCACTCTTGTTAATTTCTTTTTTGTTTCTAGTCTAGATTCAAGAATCTATAGTTTTCTTGTCTTGTGGCAATAGCCATTCTAGTTTCTTTTAAAATACATACTTCCTTATTTTTATTTTGTTATACTTCTTAATAGAAGTTTTATATGTTTATTTGCTTTCATCGAATTCTTGTTGTTAATAGATTGACAAGAATATACATACAATATCAGAGCTTTGTCTTTTTTTGATTAAAAGTGACTTACCCCTTTTTCTTGATAAGACATAAGCATATTAGAAGTTGTGGAGTATCCACTTCTAAACTAATATTGTTTCTAGAATTTTTTTCTTTTGAGTGTGTTATTCTGCATTTTTTGAAGTAAGAATAGACACCTTCCTTCCTATTATATTATCATGGCACAGCTTGCGGAAATGAAGAGTACAATGGCACAAATGTAAGAACAAATGAGAGAGCTAATGCTTGTAATGCATCAACTCAGTTTACCACCACAAGAAGCAACAAGATTACTAGGAAGTGAAGATATAGGGATGATTGGAGTTGCGTCAATATCTACATCAAACTATACTACCTCACCTATGATGGAACACCATTCAAACATTAGAGAACCAAAAATTAATTTGCTTGAGAAGTTTGATGGCACAAGTTCTAAGTTTTGAAGATTTGTCAATCAAGTACAATTGGTGATTGAACTTCAACCTCAAAGTTATCCTACGCAAGGATCTCAAGTTAGGATTATTGGAACGTTACTTTTGGGTTCTACTTTATCGTGGTTTTTATCTTTTCTTGAACGACGTGATCCAATATTGGATAATTTGGAGGTATTTTTAGCAAAATTTTGATCTATGTATGGAGAACATGATGCAATCCGTGTTGCAATTAACAAGATTTACATCCTACTATAAAGCAATCGATTAGTATCATTATACGCTTCACAATTTTGACAACTAGCGATTGATATCAAGTGCGATGATGCTGCACTCATCAGCCAATTCCTCTACAGATTATAATATGAGGTAAAAAAATTAATGTTCAATTTTCCTGATCCTCAAACATTGAGTCAAGCAATTGATTTTGCTGTGAAGTCTGACAATCAACTTTTTGACTTTTGATCCGAGAATCATATAAGGGTGCTTCAATGTTATTATTCAATAGTAACATCAACGTCCTCACAAAACGTACATTTGAAAGTAAAAGATATATAAATTAATATGGTATGTTTTAAATCTCTTATTGAATAAGAAAAGATTCAGCGTCATCAAAATGGATTATATTTATATTGTGAAAAACCTAAGCACATTGCTCAATATTGTCCAAAAAAATGACACAACTACAAAATGAGGAGCACGGCTGTCAAAGAAGACAACATGTCAGAAAATGAATTTGTCTAGCTACAATAGGGACCGTTGTCGTACTGTAATTACTTACAATATGTAAAAATTAGTTAAAATATATTATATGTTTATGAATCTAGATGTGTATTAAAATGGTTAGTAAGTTAAATTAAAAATGGTTGATAGAAGAAACTTTATTTTATTTTATTTTACTTATTTTAGTTATGGTATTTAAAAATTATAAGATCTAAATGTTTAGTATGAAGCCTTGAGAGAAGGTGGGGACTTAAGGATGAAAATTTAAGCTAGTAAGAGGCTAATTGGGAGGGATGAAATGAAGCCATGGTCGGATGAAGGCAAGGAATAGGGAACTTCATCCCTATTGGTCGAATACCATGCCCAATGGGCTTTGAGGAGGCTGCCCGCGACCTTAACAGGGGTTTTCGGCGACTTCAAAAGGGGGATTTTCAATTTTAGAGGAAGGGTTGTAGAGTTTAGGGTTTTGGGTATAGTTTGAGAGGAAATTTTAGGCGATTTGGAGCTAGGGTGAAGAAGTTATACTTGTTCAAAGTTAAAGAGTGGATTTCATATATACTGTCACTCTTTTGGGATTTTGCGGAGTTGTACGGAGGCTTTTGGAGATCGGACGGTGCGATTGGAAAGATGATTTCAAGATCTACGTTTGTTACGAAGGAATTCTTAAGTTTTGAGTTTAGACGAAGGAGATATGAAGAGTTGAAGACAGCGCATCCAATTCCAAGGCAGTAAGCACACCGTGTTGTTAATAGTTATGCTTTGAGCCATAACTTGAGTTTTCAGATGAAATTTTGGCTCAAACTTCTTGGAAAATGTGACATTTTGAGTTAAGAAGCTATACATACAAATTTCATGGAATTTAAGCTTATAGTTTGTGAGATATGAAGAAATTTGTATACAGGTGTAAAAAGACAAGGGTTTGAAGCGGCTGTTAGGGTTTTCAAGATATCTCAAGATCCGCAATGAATTTGGAATTGAAAATTTTTGTAGAGGTTTATAAGAATACATCAGTACTTAATGTAAGATTTTATCATGTTTGGACGGTCGGATCAGGAGATATGAGATGTTGAAGTTCGGAAAAATTTCCACATAAAGATATATAAGGTTTTAGAGGATTTTATCATACTTTGGATGTTGTTAGTTACTTGAGGCTTATGTATTTGATGTAATTTCTCAAAAAGGAAAAATATATATATATAAAATTTGAGTTTTCCTCATTTTTGAAGCTTGATTGAGAAATTAGTGACAGCTAGAAGCCCAGCGCTTTCTTAAGGCAAATTCTCTCTACCCCGACACCGTGCAGCTGAAACCTTGTACAATTCCTAGTGAAGGTCCTATTCTTTCTTTAGAATCCTCTCCTTGTTTTATAATAGATGTATATTTAGAACCAAAAAACTACAAAGCCTCTACTTTATTAAAATGCAGGAGCTTGAGCATGCTTTTTAGATGAACAATTTGTTAAGAATTATAAAATACCTTTAGTACAGAAAACTAAATCCGTACATGTAGAAGCCATAGATGGTCGTCCATTGTCTTTTGGAGATGTCACTTATAAAACCCATTCTATAAAAGTAACAATAGATGGTCATAATAGCTACGTAATCTTTAATATAATTAAATCTTTGTCTAATCCAATTATTTTAGATTTATCATGGCTAGAAAAATATAACTCTCAAATAGATTGGAATTCTTGTAGACTTGACTTTTTTTAGAACATTATTAAATATCCTGCTCCCTAAATAAAAAGCTATAAGCCTAGTATAGTAAAAGCTGTACTTATAGGTGCAAAAGCTTTTATACATGCAGTAAAAGAAGGATCAACTTTTATTATTTATATCACACTTATTTTTGATGGTGGAAAGATTTTAAGTGGCATTCTAAGCCAATATGTAGATTATCAAGATGTTTTTGAGAAAAAAAATGCACATATTTTTCCAAAGCATTGTCCATATGATTATTCAATCAACCTCAAGGAAGGAACTCAGCCACCATTTGGATCAATCTACAATTTATCACAAGATAAATTAGTTGAACTCAAGGCGTATATTGACAAGAATTTGGCCAAGAATTTTATACGTAATTTTAAATCTCCAGCAAGAGCTTCAATTTTATTTGTGAAGAAAAAAGATGAATCATTGCGAATGTGTGTTGACTATTGAAGACTCAAAAATATCACAATCAAAAATAGATATCCATTACCTTTGATATTAGGATTCCTTAACCAATTAAATCAAGCTAAGATCTACACAAAAATAGATCTAAGAGGAGCATACAATCTAGTATGCATTAAAGAAGGAGATGAATGGAAAATTGCGTTTCAAACCAGGTACGGATATTTTGAATATAATGTCATGCCTTTTGGACTTACGAATGCACCAGCTACGTTTCAACATCTCATGAATGATGTTTTTCATGAGTTCTTAGACACTTTTGTCGTCTACTACCTAAATGATATTTTGATTTATTCTAAGAACATAGAAGAACATGAAGTATATGCTTGTCAAGTATTACAAAAACTTAGAGATGTGGGGTTATACACCAAGATGAAAAAGTGTGTATTTCACACTACTCAAGTTGATTTCTTAGGATACATCATTTCAAATGATGGTCTCGTGATAGATCCTAAGAAAGTCCAGATAATCATGAATTGAAAGATTCCAAATACAATAAGAAATGTCTAATGTTTTTTGGGACTTGCGAATTATTATTGGATCTTCATCAAAGACTTCTTTCAAGTTACAGTTCTACTTACACGTTTGACCTGTAAAGACAAATTCTAATGGAATCAAGAAGTAAAAGCAACATTTGAAGCTCTGAAGACATCGTTTGTTTCTGCACCAATCTTGCATCGTGTTGACTTTTTGAAGGCATTTTTTATGGAAACAAACGCATCAAATTTTGCCTTGGATGCAATTTTCTAACAAATGGGAACAGATGATAAACTTCATCTAATAGCTTTTCATTCAAGAAAATTCTCAACAACCGAGATCAATTATGAGATTCATGTCAAAGAACTTCTTGCAATCATGGATTTTTTTTAAGAATGGCATCATTATCTAGAAGGCACTTCTAATCTAATCACTATGTATACAGATTATAAGTACCTCGAGTATTTCATGTCGATACATGTGTTGAATCATTGTCGAGCTTGTTGAAGTATGTCTTTGTTAAGATTTGAGTTCATTATCACTTATCGGCTAGAAAAACAACAAGGTTTGTCTGATGTCCTTTCTAGACGTTCTTATTTTGCACCAAAAGAAGGAAATGTAATTTTTGAGCAATAAAGAATGGCCCTCTTGAAACCGGAGCAATTTCATCTTCAAGCAATGAAATCAACATTGACTATTGATTTAACTATTTTCAAGCAAATTCAGTCAAGTATGTCCTCAGACCCTCTTGTTTATGATATCAAGAATAATTCTTTTAAGACTCATGATTCTTCTAAATTCGAGTTCAAAAATAACCTACTATATTTCAAAGGACTCCTATCTGTTCTAAAAAGAGAAGCACATTTACGTATTTTTTAAACACGTCATGATTTTCTAGTGGTAAGATATTTTAGATACAACAAGACTTTGAAATTTATATTAAGAGATTTTTGGTGGCCTCAAATGTGGAAGGCAATCAAAGACTTTGTATAATCATGTGATATCTGCTCAAGATCAAAGACTCCTCGTCATCGACCTTTTAAACTTCTTCAGCCATTATCCATTTCAGAACAACCATGGTCTTTTGTTTCTATGGATTTCATCACAGATCTTCCAAGCTCAAGATCTTATGACTCTATATTTGTAATAGTAGATTAGTTCACTAAGATGGCACATTTTGTGCCATGTACAAAATCTATCACTAGTGAAGAAACAACTAAGCTTTTCATTGATAATATCTATGGCTATCATGGATTACTTAAGGATATTATATCCAATAGGAGAATTCAATTTGTATCAAGATTTTGGAGAATCCTTTTCAAGATCTTAAAAGTGGATATAAAGTTATCTTCAACTTTTCATCCTCAAATTGGCGGACAAACAGAGTATGTGAATCAAATCTTGGAGTAGTACTTAAGGTGTACCATCAACTACCAATAAGATGATTGGACAGCTCCTTGCCATTAGCAGAGTTTACTTATAATAATATGATACTGTCATAGACGCAAAATATAGATTGGAAGTCTAAACAAGAAGTTCAAGAAGAACTAGCAAGAATTAGATTAATCAGATGAATATAAGAACAACACCAATGAGGTGAATTAGAGTTCGAAGAGATGTATTGTCGGGACTGAAGAACTCTCCAGCCTCGACTCCAATATATACTCCTACCTAGGAAGCTTCTCAGATAACTTCTACCAACTAGAGAGCTTCTCAAGCAACTTCTACCAGCTAGAAAGCTTCTCAAGCAGCTTCTATCTACTTTGAAGATGCTAGAAGGTTCTGGGAGGTTCTAGAGAGTTTTAAGAATCTTCCAAAATATTCTAGAAGATTTTGACAAATATGTCCTTGACATCACCTCCTCTTCTAGCTTCGAGGTCTCCGAAAAGCCATTTGAGATGTATGCTCAAAAATGTAGGAAATCAAAGATTTGGCGCATGGTCTTTGTAATATATTCTAGTTGTTGTTCATAAGGCAGATGATTCATGGATCCTTGTAGCCACCAGTAATGACCAATATCTTCCACTTAAGACCATGCCTAAACTTCTGTGTCTTTATTATAGAAATGGCCAAAAAATATCTCTTTGCCACTACATGCCTAAGCTAGTTCAACTTCAAAGACAATCACGAGTGACCTGCTACTTGGTATTCCTTGACGTCTTTTCAATTCTTCTAATTCTTCATCTCGAGATCGACGCCGTGAGCTACTCGATTGAGATGGCATTATTAGTACAGTATCTTCATTTCCACTAGCCATATCTAAATATACTTTGAAATTATATATCTTGAAACTACAAGAAAGCAAAATACAATAAGTTATACTTCGATAAGACCTGGATCCTACTTACACATTCTTTCAAAGAAGGCTTCATCTTCATATTTTATCAATGGTCGACTTTTGGTTTATCAAGATATCGTCGATGAAATTCTTGTACCTTTTGCGATGTATTTGTTACATTTTCTATTGGCTCCCAAGTTTGCTCGTTTACATCATAGCCACGCCATTGAATTAAATATTCCAACTTTTTCCATCTCCGTCGCAAATCAAGGACTTGTTCCACCTCATATTCCGTGTGGTTCTTGATTTCAACATAAGGTAGTGGTGGCTATATCTGTCTTGATAAAGTTGATTCACTATAAGCTTCTAGAAGAAAAATATGAAAGATTGGATGTACCTTCATGGATGTGGGTAGTTTTAGCCAATAAGCCACCGGATTGATTTGCTCCTGAATGCAGAATGGTCCCAACCTCCTATAATCCAACTTATTGCAAGGTCAAGTAGTCTTGATTTTGTCGCAATAGCCAAACCTTATCTCCAATTTGAAAAGCAGGAGAATCCTTCCAAAATTTATTTGAAGAAGCTTTGTACAAGTCTTGAGCTACTTGTAACTAAAGCTTCAAGGTGGTTTGGATCTCCCTTAAATGCTTTGCAAGATCTTTAGTTGCTAGATTTTTATCTTTGGATTTATCCAACAAATCAAGTTTTGGATGATATCCATAATTTACAAAGAAAGGTGTTTTTTGGGTTGAAGCATGGACCAAATTATTGTATGTAAATTCCGCCAATGGTAGAAATGTAGTCCAATCATCTTGTTGATAGTTGATACACATCATAGATATTGCTCCAAGACTTAGTTAATTCGCTCTGTTTGACCGTTGATTTGAGAATAGAAGGCAAAAGAGAGTTTGATATCTACCTTCAATATGTCAAAAAGCGATGTTCAAAATTTTAATATAAATTGAGGCCATCGGTCCGAAATAATGTCATTCGATAAACCATGATATTGATATATATTATCAATAAACAATCTTGTTGTTTCTTCATTAGAAGTTGTCTTTTTGGATGAAACAAAATGTGTCATCTTTGTAAATCAATCTACTACCACGTAGATAGTATCAAATATTACAGAAGGTGGCAAATCTGTAATGAAGTCCATAGATACTAAAGACCACAGATGCTTTAGAATTGACAAAGGTTGTAAAAGCTCATAAGGGTAATGTCGAGGATTCTTTGATCTTGAATAAATGTTACATAATAGCGCAAAGTTCTTCACTACTTTCCACATTTGGGGCCACCAAAAGTCTCGGGAAATAAGCTCCATTATTTTAGTGAATCCAAAATGACCTACGGTGGGAAGTCATGTCAAGATTGAAGAATACGTAGTCAAATTGGTCCTTCCGGAATGTATAATCGATCTTCAAAATATAATAACCCGTCTTCAATCTTAAACTTGTCTTTGTCAAAGCGTTGTTTCACATCCAAGACTAATGAGTCTACAACTGATGCTCCACGGACTTGTTCTAAAAAATCAGCATTAATTGGTATGATTATGGAGGTGGTGCGGAAGCAAAACCGTTCTAGTTGTAGCAAAGTTGTACACTACTAATCAAATGCTGCATCTTCAGCCTTGGATGCTAAATATAATCTCCTCGATAATGCATCCAATAATCTTTGCTGCCTTCCTGGCCAATATATGATGATGAAGTCAAATCGGGATAATAATATGTTCCTTCAAGCTTGGCGCCAATTCAAAACTTGAGCTATTGTGAAATATTCCAAATTCTTGTGATCTGTATATACAATCACCAGATATGCAGCACCTTCTAATAAATGATGCCACTCTTGGAAAGAATCAACTATCGCAAGTAATTCCTAATGTTGAATTTTATAGTAGATTTTTGGTGCTAAAATCTTCCTTGAGTAGAATGCAATTGGATGAAGTTTATCATCCTTCCCCATTTCGGATAATATAGCTCCTAGCGCAAAGTCAAAAGCATCTATTTTCAAATAGAAGGCTTTTGTAAAGTTGGAATGTACCAAGAAAGGAGCTGTCGTAAATGTCAACTTTAACTCTTAAAAAGCCTCTTGTGCTCGAGTATTCTACTTGAGCTTGTCCTTTGATGTCAATCGTGTTAATGGGGCTATAATTTGTGAGTAGTTCTTGATGAAAATGCAATAGAAGTTGACAAATCCAAAAAAATATTGCATATTCCATACCGTCTTTGATACTTCCCAATCCATTACAGCTTGAACCTTCTTTTGATCCATCAACAATCTTTTGTTTGAAATGATATAATTAAGAAATTCCACTTTGAGTTGATAGAACACGCATTTTTTTAATTTGGCGTATAATCTTGCATCCCAAAGTTTTTGTAACACCAACTTCATATAACCCTCGTATTCTTGAATATTCTTAGAATAGATGAAAATGTCATCGAGATAATAAATAATAAATTTGTCCAAATACTCTTGGAAAACATCATTCATCAAATGTTGAAATATAGCTGGTGCATTGGTCAATCCGAAAGGCATGATATTATATTCAAAATGTCCATACCTCGTCCGAAACGCTATCTTTCATTCATCTCCCGCCTTTACTTGTACAAGATTATAAGCTCCAAGAAGATCTATTTTAGTGTATATTTTGGCTTCACCAAGTTGCTCTAAGAGTCCGAATATTAGTGGTAATGGATATCGATTCTTCATAATGATCTTGTTTAAGCCTCGATAATCCACGTACATTTGTAATGAGCCATATTTCTTTTTTACAAAGAGGATAGGTGCACCTGCTAGAGATTTAGAATGCCAAATGAAGTTCTTCACAAGATTCTCTTCAATGTAATCCTTCAATGTTGAGAATTTGTCTTGTGATAAATTATAGATTGGGCCAAATGGTAGTTGTGCTCCCTCTTAGAGATCTATAGCACAATCGTACAGTCGATGCTCTAGTAGCATGTTAGTATTCTTTTTTTCAAAGACATCCTTGAATTCTTCATATTGCTCCGAAATAACCAAAGTCGGAATTGCATCTTCTTGAGCTGACGTTGCAAAGATGACAAGAGGTGTATTATGCTTGGCTTCCTTCATGAAGGCCTCGCACCTATGAATAAGGATTTGTTTCTAGACATTATCTTGGCAGATTCTACCATTAAAGATTTTGTTAAAAATGTTACTTTTCGCAACCTCCAATCTATCAATAGGTTATATTTATCAAGCCAAGATAGCTCCAAAATGATTGAACATAAAGGGATCTTGATAATATTAAACACAATGCTACTTTCATGATTTTTAAGACATACCTTGAATGATTTAATTTCATAAGTAACATTGCCAAAAGACAAAGGTCGGCCGTCTATGACTTCTACATAGACAAGCTTTGGTTTCTTCATAAGAAGAAATTTGTGAAACTTAGCAAATTCTTCATCTAAAAAGTAAGCAGATGCTCCTGAGTCTAGTAGAGCATCGGTTTGTAATTTTTGAATACCAAAAAATAAAGGTACCATAAAGCAATGAGAAGGTTGAATTAAGAAAAAGAGACCTTGATTAATTTGGGGTGATGAGATGTCCAGCCACATAGTCCTTATTGTGGCTGGACATCCTTGTTTTCTTGCACGCTTGTGCTCCTGAGTCTTATTGTTCAAGGCATCTGTTTTCTAAGATAATTTCCGGCTTTATGGCCTGCCTCTCTATAATATAAGCACAAGTTTTGCTCAAATCGTTGCTTCTTTTCTTCAGCTATAAAGGGCTTGAAACATATTGTATTGATTTGCATGTCTTCTGTTTCAGATTGAACTTCTACACTCTTGATAGGAGCAGCTGAATAGAACTAGTTTCCTTGTGGATATCGTGTAGCTCTGGAATAATGATCTTGACCTCATTAAAAAAGCTGATTGTCACACTTCACCACTTGGCTGATTGCTTCATTGAGTGTTTGAGGATCGGATAGAGATAGCAATAAATCCTTCACATCATCTTTGAGTCTACAATAAAATTGATTCACCAATGCTTCTTCTCCCCAATTGATATCACAAGCAAGTTGTCTAAAGTCTGATGTCTAAATAGATCCAGAGCGTGATCCTTGATACAGAGAATAAATCTTGGTGGTTGTCCAACGAGCCTTATCATGCTCTTTAAATGCCTCCTCAAATGCTCCTAGAAAGGTCTCAAAATTACTCAAGATAGAAGATCTTTTCTCAAATAAGAGAGCAAACCAAGACAAAGCTTGTCCAGTAAGCAATGTCCCCACTAATCCAACTTCTGACTCCTTGGTTGAATAGCGTTCCGGTTGCAAGAATGTTACCAATCAAATTTGGTTTACAAAACCATGAAATTTTAATCGAGTACCATCAAACTTCTCTAGGAGATTGACTTGAGGCTCTTTGTATTGCGGTGTAATCAAATTCTCACATTGAAATATAGATGGCAGTACTATACTAGCTAGAGGTGGTTGTATTGTAGTCTGAGCCACTCCCACTTTTGTAGTTTCAGGGAGCTGAACAAAATTTCCTTCAAATTCAGCAGTTGTAATCGCTAGAACATTAAAGGCATTGATGATCACATCTAACTTTGACTCCAAAGATTCTACCATATTAATGTCTTTTCTACTAGCCATATTAAATAAAGAAGAAGGAATTAATACCAGTCTAAGGAAGGATAATCCACAATCCTTAAAATGCTCAAGTATCTCCAAAGAGAGAGGTAGTCTACTCTCTGCCTCAAAGAACTAAGCTCCAATATTAATAAAAGAGCACTCTTGACAAATTGTCACGGATCTAGAATATAGACTGGAAGTCTTAACAAGAAGTTCAAGAAGAATTGGCAAGAACTAGATTAATCAGATGAGTACAAGAATAACACCAGAGAGATGAGTTAGAGTTCTAAGAGATGTATTGTCGAAATTGAAGTACTCTTCAGCCTCAAATCAAATATATACTCCTACCTAGGAAGCTTTTTAAGCAACTTCGACCAACTAGGGAGCTTTTTAAACAACTTCCACCAACTAGGAAGCTTTTCAAGCAACTTCTATCTACTTGGAAGATGTTAGAAGATTTTAAGAGATTTTAAAGAGTTCTAGGAACCTTCTAGAATGTTTTAAAAGATTTTGATAAGTATGTCCTTGACAAATACATTCTTCTACACAACAAACACCTTTCTTTATCAATTGTGGTTACCACCCATGACTTGATGCTTTTGACTTTTCAAAAGTTGATAATCCAATAACAAAAGATTTGGCAAATCATTTGTCAAAGCTACATGCAATAATAAAGGTGCAATTAAAAGAAGCTCAAGAACGACAAAAAAATAAATATAGATGCGTATTATAAGAAATAACCACAATTCAACGTAGGAGACAAGGTATGATTATTTTATCACAATATTACGACTACTTGTCTTTTTGATAAGTTGGACTATCGTAGGCTCGGACTTTTTCCTATTTCTGAACAAATCAATTTAATTGCATATCGATTACATCTATTGGAGTCTATGAAGATCCATCTTGTGTTCTACATCTCACTATTTGAGCCATATAAGATAGTGGATATACAAGGAAGAAGACAAATGCCACCGTCTCCAATAGAAGTAGATAACGATAAAGAATTTGAGGTTGAAGAGATTTTAGATTCAAGGTGGCGCCAAAATTGACTAGAATATCTTGTGCATTGGCACGGATATAATATTAATGAACGCACATGGGAGCCATCCAAGAATCTAGCAAATGCATCAATAAAAGTCAATGCATTTTATCAACAACATCCGTCTAAATTAAGATAAAAAAATCAAGAAAATCTTTGCTATAAAACAAAGCAGATTCTTTAGAGATTTCATCCTACCTTATATCATTGTTTGTTATTTTCTTAGATTTGTTTGTATTAAAAAGATGGAGGATCAACAACTAGCAAATTCAGCTCAAGAGCTATCATTTGCTAATTTACCAGACGAGACATTACAACTATCACAACCTTTAAGATGATGGAATAGAAATGAAGACCCTCAAGAACGACATATCTTTCCTTGAATTGATGGGAAAATATAACGTGTTTGGTATTACTACCTTGGAAGAGACTCTCGATGTTTGGTGATACTTTTAGAGATAGGAACTACTCTTGATGGTGTTCTTGATGTTTTCTTTGAAGAGAGTTATAAAAGCCTCAATAATAATCAAATAATAGGGTGGTCTTCTCGTTCTCATATGGGACATTATCAATGGCTAAAAGGACCTATCAACTACCTTCAAAGGGAACAAAGATCACAGTATGTGGAAAGCATAATTTGACGTATCTTAGACTTCCTCAACATACAATCACCGCTCCTCATGGAACTTGTTTTTAGAAGAGGGATAATGTCACGAACATAGGATTTATTCCAATAATTATTTATAAATATAAACCAATAGAAGTAGGTAAAATAAGTTGATTTGATAATATCTCATAGAAAAGCTTTCTAGAAGCTTCATAGACGTGGAATCACTTTTATACATATCTATAGGTGATTGATAGGTTAGAAACTTGGTCAGCAAGCTTGCCACATGGCGTACATGTTGGTACCTTGTGGAACAAGCTAGTCATGTGTCACACATGTTAGTAGCTTGCAGAACAAGCCAAGTACGTGGCGTACATGTGGAAAACTTGTTGCGCAAGTTTGACACGTGTCTTATAAATTAGACACGTGTAGAAGGTCCTATACAATACTGCCACATGGCTCTTAGTTAGATAGTATTTATAGAGACAAAAGTAAAGCCTTTTTCACTCTTGTCAACTCCTTTCTTGTTTCTAGTCCGAATTCAAGAGTCTATAATTTTCTTGTCTTGTGGCAATAGCCATTCTAGTTTTTTTTAAAATACATACTTCCTTACTTCTATTTTGTTATACTTTTTAATAGAAGTTTCATATGTTTATTTGCTTTCATCGAATTCTTGTTATTGATAGATTGACAAGAATATACATACAATATCAGAGCTTTGTCTTTTTTGATTAAAAGTGACTTACTCCTTTTTCTTGATAAGACATAAGCATATTAGAAGTTGTGGAGTATCCACTTCTAAACTAATATTGTTTCTAAATTTTTTTTCTTTTGAGTGTGTTATTCTGCATTTCTTGAAGTGAGAATAGACACCTTCTTTCCTATTGTATTATCATGGCAGAGCTTGCGGAAATAAAGAGTGCAATGGTACAAATGTAAGAACAGATGAGAGAGTTAATGCTTGCAATGCATCAACTCAGTTTACCACCACAAGGAGCAACAAGATTACTAGGAAGTGAAGATATAGAGATGGTTGGAGCTGCATCAATATCTACATCAAACCATACTACCTCACATATGATGGAACACCATTCAAACATTAGAGAACCAAAAATTAATTTGTTTGAAAATTTTGATGGCACAAAATCTAAATTTTGAAGATTCGTCAATCAGGTAGAATTGGTGATTGAACTTCAACCTCAGAGTTATCCTACGCAAGGATCTCAAGTTAGGATTATTAAAACGTTACTTTTGGATTTTATTTTATCATAGTTTTCATCTTTTCTTGAATGATGTGATCCAATATTGGATAATTTGGAGGTATTTTTAGCGGAATTTTGATCTATGTATGGAGAACATGATACAATCTGTATTACAATTAATAAGATTTGCATCCTACTATAAAGCAATCGATTAGTATCATTATACACTTCACAATTTTGACAACTAGCGATTGATATCAAGTGCGATGATGCTACACTCATCAGCCAATTTCTCTATAGATTATAATATGAAATAAAAAAATTAATGTTCAATTTATTTGATCTTCAAACATTGAGTCAAGCAATTGATTTTGCTGTGAAGTGTGACAATCAACTTTTTGAATTTCGATCCGAGAATCATACAAGGAAGCCTCAATATTATTATTCAATGGCAACATCAACATCCTCACAAAACATACATTCAGAAATAGAAGACATGCAAATTGATGTAGTATATTTTAAACCTCTTATTGAACAAAAAAAGATTTGGCATCGTCAAAAAGGATTATTTTTATATTATAGAGAACCTAAGCACAGTGCTCAATATTGTCTGAAAAAATGACACAACTACAAAATGAGGAGTACGGCTGTCAAAGAAGATAACATGCCACAAAATGAATTTGTTCAGCTACAATAGGGACCGTGCAGTTGGAACCTTGTACAATTCCTAGTGAAGGTCCTATTTTCTCCTCAAAATCCTCTCTTTGTTTTATTATAGATGTATATTTAGAACCAGAAAACTACAGAGCCTCTGCCTTATTAGATTCAGGAGCTTGAGCATGCTTTCTAGATGAAAAATTTGTTAAGAATTATAAAATACCTTTAGTACAGAAAACTAAATCCGTACATGTAGAAGTCATAGATGGTCATTCATTGTCTTCTGGAGATGTCACTTATGAAACTCGTCGTATAAAAATAACAATAGATGGTCATAATAGCTACGTAATCTTTAACAAAATTAAATCTTTATCTAATCTAATTATTTTAGATTTATCATAGCTAGAAAAATATAACTCATAAATAGATTAGAATTCTCGTAGACTTGACTTTTTTCAAAATATTATTAAACATCCTATCAACTAAGTAAAAAACTATAAGCCAAATATAGTAAAATTTGTACGTATAGGTACAAAAGCTTTTATATATACAACAAAAGAAAGATCAATTTTTGCTATTTATGCCACACCCATTTTTGATGGTGAAAAGACTTTAAGTGGCCACCATTTCCACCATCAAAAACAAGAATTTGGCCAAGAATTTCATATACAACTTTAAATCTCCAGCAAAAGCTCCAATTTTATTTGTGAAGAAAAAAGATGAATCATTGCAGATGTGTGTTGACTATCAAGGACTCAAGAAGATCACAATCAAAATCATATATCTATTATCTTTGATATCAAGACTCCTTGATCAATTAAATCATACTGAGATTTATATAAAAATAGATCTAAGAAGAATATACA
Source organism: Physcomitrellopsis africana (assembly GCA_036785485.1). Classification (NCBI taxonomy): domain Eukaryota; kingdom Viridiplantae; phylum Streptophyta; class Bryopsida; order Funariales; family Funariaceae; genus Physcomitrellopsis; species Physcomitrellopsis africana. The sequence continues at coordinate 59,337 of JAWRVF010000033.1, forward strand.
ATCTAATATGCATCAAAGAAGGAGATGAATGGAAAATTGCATTTCAAATCAAGTACGGACATTTTGAATATAATGTCATGCCTTTTGGACTTACGAATGCACCAGCTGCTTTTCAACATCTCATGAATGATATTTTTCATGAGTTCCTAGATAATTTTATCATCTACTATCTAGATAATATTTTGATCTATTTTAAGAATATAGAAGAACATGAAATACATGCTTGCCAAGTATTACAAAAACTTAGAGATGTGGGATTATACACCAAGATGGAAAAGTATGTATTTCACACTATTCAAGTTGATTTCTTAGGATACGTCATTTCAAATGATGGTCTCATAATGGATCCTAAGAAAGTTTAGACAATCATGAATTGAAAGATTTCAAAGACAGTAAGAGATATCCAATGTTTTTTGAGATTTGCCAATTATTATTGGAACTTCATCAAAGACTTCTTTCAAGTTGCAGTTCCACTTATACGTTTGACCTATAAAAACAAACTCCAATGGAATTAAGAAGCAGAAGTAGTATTTGAAGTTCTGAAGACATCGTTTGTTTCTGCACCAATCTTGCATCGTGTTGACTTTTTCAAGGCATTTTTTATGGAAACAGACGCATCAAATTTTCCGTGGGTGCAATTTTGTCACAAATGAGAATAGATGACAAACTTCATCTAATAGCTTTTCATTCAAAAAAATTCTCAACAGCCAAAATGAATTTTGAGATCCATGACAAAGAATTTCTTGCAATCATGGATTCTTTTCAAGAATAGCGTCATTATCTAGAAGGCACTTCTAATCCAATCACCGTATATACAGATTACAAGAACCTTAGATATTTCATGTTGATACGCATGTTGAATCATTATCAAGCTCGTTGGAATATGTCTTTGTCAAGATTTGAGTTCATTATTACTTATCAGCTAGAAAAACAACAAGATTTGTGTGATGCCCTTTCTAGATGTTTTTATTTTGCACCAATAGAAAGAGATGTAATTTTTGAGCAATAAAGAATGGCCTTCTTGAAATCAGAGCAATTTCATCTTCGAGCAATGAAATCAACATTGACTGTTGATTCAACTTTTTTCAATCAAATTCACTCAAATATGTCCTCAGACCCTCTTGTTTATGATATCAAGAATAATTCTTCCAAGACTCATGATTCTTCTAAATTCGAATTCAAAAATAATCTACTATATTTCAAAGGACGCCTATCTGTTCTAAAAGGAGAAATACGTTTACGTGTTTTTTAAACACGTCATGATTTTCTAATGGTAGGATATTTTGGATACAATAAGACTTTAGAACTTATATCAAGAGATTTTTGGTGGCCTCAAATGTGGAAGGCAATCAAAGACTTTGTACAATCATGTGATATTTGCTCAAGATCAAAGACTCCTTGTCATCGACCTTTTGGACTTCTTCAGCCATTATCCATTTCAAAACAACCATGGTCTTTTGTTTCTATGGATTTTCTAGTGGTAAGATATTTTAGATACAACAAGACTTTGAAACTTATATTAAGAGATTTTTGGTGGCCTCAAATGTGGAAGGCAATCAAAGACTTTGTATAATCATGTGATATCTGCTCAAGATCAAAGACTCCTCGTCATCGACCTTTTAAACTTCTTCAGCCATTATCCATTTCAAAACAACCATGGTCTTTTGTTTCTATGGATTTCATCACAGATCTTTCAAGTTCAAGATCTTATGACTCTATATTTGTGATAGTAGATTGGTTCACCAAAATGGCACATTTTGTGCCATGCACAAAATTTATTACAAGTGAAAAGACAGCTAAGCTTTTCATTGATAATATCTATTGCTATCATGGGTTACCTAAGGATATTATATCAGAGAGGGGAACTCAATTTGTGTCAAGATTTTGGAGAATCCTTTTCAAGATCTTAAAAGTGGACATAAAATTATCTTTAGCTTTTCATCCTCAAACTAGCAGACAAACAGAGCGCATGAACCAAGTCTTGTAGCAATACTTAAGGTATACCATCAACTACCAACAAGATAATTGGACAGCTCTTCTGCCAATGGAAGAGTTTGCTTATAATAATATGATATATTCTTCTATGCAATAAATACCTTTCTTTGCCAATTATGGTTACCATCCACGACTTGATGTTTTCAACTTTTTAAAAGTTGATAATCTAGCGGTAGAAGATTTGATAAATCATTTGTCAAAGCTATATGCAATAATAAAGGTGCAGTTAAAAGAAGTTCAAGAACAAAAATTAAATACATCAATAAAAGTCAATGCATTTCATTGACGACATTCATCTAAATTAAGATTAAAAAATCAAGAAAATCTTTGTTATAAAACAAAAAAATTTTTATAGAGATTTCATCCTACCTTGTATCATTGTTTGTTATTTCCTTAGATTTGTTTATGCTAAAGAGATGGAAGATCAACAATGAGCAAATTTTACTCAAGAGCCATCATTTGTTGATTTATTAGACGAGACATTATAACTATCACAACCTTCAAGATGACGGAATAGAGATGAAGACCCTCTAGAACAACATGTCCTTCCTTGGATTGATGGCAAAATACAACGTGTTTGATATCACGACCTTGGAAGAGACTCTCAATGTTTGGTAATACTTTTAGAGGTAGGAACTACTCTTGATGGTCTTCCTAATGATATCTTTGAAAGGAGTTATGAAGGCCTCAAAAATGATCATATAACAAGGTGGTCCTCTTGCCCTGTTATGGAACATTATCGATGGCTGAAAGGACCTATCAACTACCTTCGAAAAGAATAAAGATCAGAGTATGTGGTAAGCACAATTCGACGTATCTTGGACTTTCTCAATATGTAATCACCGCTCCTCCTGGAACTCATCCTTAGAAGGAGGGATAATATCACAGACATAAGATTTATTCCAGTAATTATCTAATTAGTATAAATCAATAGAAGTAGGTAAAATAAATTGATTCAATAATATCTCATAGAAAAGCTTTCTAAAAGCTTCATAGACGCAGAATCACCTTTATACATGTCTATAGGTGATTGGTAGATTAGAAACTTGGTCAACAAGCTAGCCTTATGGCGCACATATTAATAGCTTGTGGAACAAGCTAGCCATGTGTCACACATGTTGGTAGTTTGCGGAACAAGCAAAGTATGTGGCGCACATGTGAAAAACTTGTCATACAAGTTTGACACGTGTCTTGCAAATTAGACACGTGTAAGAGGTCCTATAGAATATTATCACTTAGTTTTTAATTATATAGTATTTATAGATGCAAGAGTGAAGTTTTTTTTATTCTTGTCGAGTCCTTTCTTACTTCTAATCCAGATTCAAGAGTCTATAGTTTTTTTATCTTGTGGCAATAGCCATCCTAGTTTCTTTTATTATATATACTTCCTTACTTCTATTTTGTTATACTTCTTAATAGAAGTTTCATATGTTTATTTACTTTCATAGAATTCTTCTCCTTGATACTTCATCAGCAAGTATTTTAAAGTTGTATAGTAAACTTCATGATATTTTTCAAAAAAAAAATACTAATATATTGCCTGAGCATTGACCATATGATTGTGCTGTAGATCTTCAGAAAAGAATAAAACCATCTTTTGGCCCAATCTATAATCTTGCAAAATAAGCTTTTGGTATTGAAAGATTATATTGATGAAAATCTTGTAAAGAACTTCATCAGGCATTCAAAGTTTCCAGCATGTGCATCTATACTTTTTCTAAAGAATAAAGATGGTTCTTTGTATATGTGCATTGATTATAAGAGATTTAATAAGATAACATTGAAGAATCATTACCCACTACTATTAATTTCAATATTTTTGGAACAACTCAGTCAAGCCAAGATCTATACTAAGATAGATCTTTGTAGAATATACAACTTAATATGGATTGAGGAGGGAGATGAATAGAAGACCGTATGTTGGATAAAGTATGGACATTTTGAATATAATATTATGTCCTTTGGACTAACAAATGTACCCGCTATCTTTCAACATTTAATGAATGACATCTTTTTAAGAATATTAGGATAAGTTCATAATAATCTATGTTAATGATATCTTGATCTATTCAAAAAATTTGGAGGAACATGAGAGGCATGTTAAGTTGGTATTACAAAAGCTGCAAGATATAGGTTTGTATGCCAAATTAGAGAAATACGTATTTCATCAACCTAAGATAGAATTTTTGGGATACATTGTATCTAATAAAGATTTGATGATGGATCCTAAGAAGGTAGAGGTGGTTATACAATGGGCCATTCCAAAGACTATAAGAGATATATAATATTTCTTTGCATTTGCTAAATCTATCAGATCTTCATTAAAAATTATTCTCAAGTTGCCACCTCTTTTATTTGATTGATATGTAAGGACAAGTTAGAATGGAGGCCTCAAGCAAAGAAGGCATTCTAAGACTTAAAGACAATATTTACTATAGCTCTAATATTGATTCCATCTAGACTTTATAAAGGCATTTTATATGGAGACTAATGCTTTGAATTTTGCACTAAGGGCCGTACTTTCATAAATAGATATAAATAATAAATTCTATTTTATTATATTTTATTTTTGAAAATTCTCTACTACCAAAATTAATTATAAAATCCATGATAAGGAGCTTCTTATTATTGTAGATTTTTTTTAAGAATAATGTCACTTTCTTGGAGTAATGCATCCTATGACTATATATACAGATCACAAGAATTTGAAATATTTTATATCAATTTAGATTTTTAATAGCCTCCAAGTTCGATGGAATATGTTGTTATTTTAATTTAACTTTGTTAACACTTATCAACCTAGGAAGCAACAAAGATTGTTTGATGATCTATCAAGGAGATCATATCTTATACCAAGGATAGAAGATGCAGCATTTAATCAACAATATACAACTTTGTTGAAATCGGAGCAGTTTCATTTTTGTGCTACTATTACATTGGCGCCTATTGATTCTAGTTTCTTCAATGAGGTCCATGTTGCAACTACTAATAATGCTTTGGCCCTTGATATCAAACGTTGTTTAAAAAAAAATGCTAATAAGTTTAAACTTGAGAAAGGCCTTCTATACTATTCATATCTAAGTTCTAAAAATATATTTTTGAAATATTAAAGGTGGATATTAAACTTTCTTTGACTTTCCATCTTCAAATTAATGGCCAAACAAAATGAGTTAATCAAATTTTGAAGCAATATTTATAATGTAATATTAACTATCAACAAGATGATTGGATCTTGTATCTACCACTAGCAAAGTTTGCATATAATAATACTGTACATGCCTCAACTCAGCAAATATCGTTTTATTCCAGCTATAGATATCATTTGAAGCTTGATCTATGGAGTATGCCAAAGAATAATAATCCAATAGCTGAAGGATTTGTAAAGTATCTATTGCAACAATAAAAAATCTTGAAGCTTCAATTATAAGTAATTCAAGATGTTTACAAGGCATATATAGATAAATTCAGGAATCAACCATCTATTTTTTATAATAGAAATAAAGTATGGCTTCTTTAATGGAACATCAAGACCAAGTGACTATGCAATAAGTTGGACTATCAAAGGTTGGAATTATTTTCTATTGAGAAGCAAATCAATCCAGTGGCATACTACTTAGAATCACCATCTATTATAAAGGTACATCCAATTTTTTATATCTCTCTTTTAGAACCTTATAGAAAGTTGCATATTCTGAAAAGAATACAACAATTACCGCCTACTATAGAAATTAAAGACCATCTCTACAAACCTAAACATATTCAATGATAACTTTTTAGTAAAGATTGGATTCAAAGAATATTCATAAAAAAGAGAGAACTAAACTAAAGCTTTCATTAGTATCTAGTTAATTTTTTTAAAATAGAATAGAGTAGTAGAAGCAAATTAGTCACCATATCAAACCTTCAAGCATTGAAAGAATAAGACTCAGAAGATTTATTTGCTACACAAGCTTTGAATGAACCAGTGCAATTTTCATAACCTTCAATTGAGCAAAGTGAGGACAATACATTTTAGCGCCAAGTACAACCTCAGTTGGAGCCATTAGGAGCAAGATCCAACCATACAAATCCCAATTCCAATATTCAAGCTTTAATGATATTACTTGAGGTTGAAAAGGTGAATCCTTTAAGTCTTGCGATCTTGTTTGGAGGATGTTTTGAAGGCCGTAATGAAGATCAGATCCTTGGATGGAATATTTCAACAATGCAAGTACTAACTCAAGGCCATAGGCAATTTCTTCAAGGACCAATAAAATCCATTGTCTAAGAATGGAGAAAAAAATATATAGCTTTACTAATATTGCGTATTCTTGATTTCTTACAAATGTAATAAGATCAAGTTTTTTTTGAAACTTATTGCTAGAAAAGGGGGTGATGTTAAGAACATACATTTTAAAGATTTACAAAACCTTCTAGAACATTCTAAAAGCTTTTTGAATTAGTGAAAGTTGATTGAGAAGTTTTTTAGTTATTAGAAGGAGCTCAAGAAGCTTTCCAATTAGTGGAAGGAATTCAAGGAGCTTCCTAATTAGTGGAAGGAATTAAGAAGCTTTCTAGTTAATAGAAGTTGTTTCAAAAGCTTCTTAGTTTGATAGAAGCCATTCAAGAAGCATCTTAGATAGGAGTATATATAAGAGTCAAGGCTAAAGAGCTCTTTAGTCTTGACAATATTGTTGTATTACATATTGTCTTGTTCGAGAATGCATCGGGCACCTAGCTGTAGAAGGTAAAGTTGTGTTTGCAAATAATCAAGAAATTCTAATAGGTTTCACCCATATATGAAGAATATGATTCAAAGTTCAATTCAAAAGTGTTAAAAAATACTCCTCTTAATAACATCAACTATACATACACCCCAATTTCCTTGTTTCTTTTATAATTAAACAATTTTTTATTTTTGTTTGTAAGTCCTAATCCTAATTAATGAGCTTTTGATAAGCTATAACTTTTAATCCGACCATCCACTTAGTGTGAAATTTTGCACACAATTGTTGGTATAAGCCTTTTACATGCTTAAAAATATTTAGCTCAATCCAACTTACAAATTGCAAGACAATACCCAAAAAGTGCATTGATGACACTCGGCCGCCAACTTGAAGATTGATGTAGAAACTCCAGTGGTGATTTCTCCTTCTTTCATTGTTAACTTCAGTTCAAACTTGATATGTAGCTCAACCTATAAGTCTTCTATGACTATACCAAAATTTACGTTGATCCAATTGGTGGATCTTAAGCTATCACAGAAACCCTATCCAATCCTAAATTACCAACTTCCAACAACCTTTTGTATCAAAGCTCAAATATCTCTTGCTTGCATTATTAGATTAACACAAATTTTTATATATACTTAGCACATCCAATAATCCAAATAATATTAAATTTTGAACTATAGATGCTACACAGATTGCACGAATCGCTCAATAATGCAAGCCATCATTGTCTTATATAAAATCCAAAACACCAATACAAATCTTGACTTTGAATAGCAATTGCTAAGTCTTTCAAAACCCTATGGTAATAAACTAAATGCCTTTGGAACCTCCTTCAAGCTTGCTATCCAATCCTACTTGCCGATCTTCAAATGTCCTGAATACCTGCCTTTGGTGGTCATTTATGTGGGTAAAGGTCTGATTTTGACCTTATCTCATATCTGGTCACTTCTCGGATATTGATCTAACTTATTTTAAGGATTTTTAAACTTAATCATATCCTCAACTCAAGTTTGGTATCTACTATATTAACTTTTTATTTCTCTTATCCTATTTTTATTAACTTATGGCTTTTTTAAAAGCCGTGAATTAGTTTTTACAACCTAGAAGAAAATTTTAATAATTAACTTTTATCTTTTAGCTATTAGAGCAAGAATTAATCTAAGAGGCTTCTATAAATCTTTTCTTAAGTATCTTAAATTTCTATTAACTCAAGATAATTAAGTTTTAAGTAGAATTTATTCTTATTCATACTTTTTATTATATAAATGTGTTACAACATGACATCCACCCCCTGTGAACGTGCACATCCTCCGGTATACGCCAATGAAGCATATGCCATAATTGGCATCATACCATTTCTTCATTTCTCACACCAAGTTCTTCTTCATCATATTCATCATCCATTTTCATATAATTATCTTCTTCAAAGTCATTGATGTCTTCAATATGATCCTCCACATTTATTTCTCCATCTTGTCTTTTGAAAACCTTAACTCACTTCTTAGCAATAGGTATCTTCAACCTTATACCATCCAATTCTTTCAATAAATATGTGGCATTATCATGAACTGTTACTACTATATATTGTCCAAATCAATGTTTTGAAAACTTTCTTAAAGTACTATGCTAGTTATCTAAACTGTTGTTATAAACAAGTACCCAATCACCTTCTTCAATTGCTTTAGGCCTCAACCAATGTTGTTTATCAAACCGAGCCTTGTTCCTTAGCCTTGCCCTTTCAAATCTTTTCAATGCCAATTCCACATCTTCCGATCTTTGTTTAAGTTGCCAAATTCTAATAGCCAACAATTCTTTTCTTGTTAATCATTCTTTCCAAGGTAGCATACTCCAAGTTGGCACATGTTCTTCAATCAGGATAATAGGTTTTTGACCTATCATCAGTTCCACTGGCCTATATCCTGTCACCAAATTATGTGTTATTCGATCAATACATAATGCATAAGATAGAAGTCGAGGCCATTCTCTCACTCTTCCATTACAGGCTTTGACTAAGGCTTTGACTAAGGCTTTTACAATTGGTAGGTGTCCACGTTCACTCTTTGCATTTCCTTCTAGATTATAAGCCATAGTCAATGATAATTTGACTCCACATCTCTTAAAGAATTCACGAGCTTTATGTGCATTTAGTTCTCTACAATCTGCAATGATCTTTTTCACACATCCATAGCAACAAATAACATCCTCAAGTAAAAACCTGCAAAGCCCTTCTATAGACTTTGTCCTTAAAGCCTTGCCTTCCACTTGATTTGATAAATCTTCACGACCCAAAATTAAATACCTCATTTGCCATAATCCCATTGGCATAATAATCAAATCTACAATCCATTTAAAATGAATGGCCAAAAGATATGTTGGATGTAAACCATCTCGATGTCATATATTTGAATACATTTGACAAGTTATATAAGATTCTATAAATAAAGTTACATCTTGATACATATTCTTCCACCAATATTGTTCCTTCAATTTAGCAAAAGTAGCCTAGATTCCTCTATGCCCTGCCCATAAACTATCATGAAATTCCTTGAGTAGTTTTTGTTGACCTTCTTGAATACCTACTACTCGTTGTAGCATTCCAATGTTTATTTTTGGCCTCTTCCATAGAAATCCTCCTTGTAATACAAACTTGTATGCCTTTTTTCTAATTTATCTAAATTTTTCAACAACCCAATTAGCATGCTTGGTTAATGTGTTCAAATAATGTCCAATATCCAATAAATCTCTTTCATAATTCTCTTTCTGAAATGACTTATTTTCCTTGTTCAATTGTGAAACCGAATAAAATTTTGTACCCACATCATCAATATCCTCTATCATCTCATCTTCTCCATCATATCTTGCTCGAGACAACATATCTACTACGGAATTGTCTTTTCCCGCAACATGCTTAAATTCCGGATTTAATGACTTGATATATGCTCAAATTCCAAGGTACATGTGGTATGGTGAAAATAACCATTGGAGTTACAATATTTGGATCCACACACCCAATTTCATGAGACTCAAAGGCAAATGAAATACCTCGTTTTGTTAGCATTTCTTTGAAGCATGTAATTTCTTCTAGCAACAAAGAACCATCAGAATCAATTTTCAATTCTTCAAAAGTCTCTTTAGTAAACTTATGCCCAATATTTCTTGGATCCCTTAAGATCTTTTCCCTTGATGCTTCTTCTGTCTGTTCTTTACAGTCTTTTGGCAAAGGTCCAACAACGGGTTTCATCTTCTTATCTATTGTCTTATATTTTGTTTCAACTATAACCTTTGGTATTTGAAAAGATTCAATCATATCATAAACTTCTTTTGAATGAATCTGTACAATTTTATCATCGTCACCTAATCCAATAGATGCAATCAATTCCAAAGGATCTTCCAATCCATTTTCTTCATAGATACCAATAATCTTTTCATCATCTTCTAATATTTTTAATCCATATAATTCCTTTTCAATAGCACATAATCTTTTTCTCTCATTTCTTTTTAAATCCTCAATCCTCTTATACATAACACTCCTATTCTCAAGAATGCTAATAAATCCTGTATCAAAGGTACATATATCTTGCAAGAGTACCTCCCCTTCTGTACCTCCATAATCCCGCTTTATAGTGGTACTCCTCAAAAATCCATAAATTCTTCAAAAATTCTTGGCAATGGTTTCTCTCTCAATCTATCTCAATTGCATTCATGATTTGGAAGAACAATCCAAAATTATACTGCACTTCTTCTATCTTCACTATGAATCTATGCATAAGCCGATCTATCATCAAATACTTTTGTTTCCATTCGAGTTGCAATAATATATGGTTGTCCCAATATAAGAAGATAAGTTATTGCATCTTGAATAAAGAAATTTTGTTCTATTGCCACATCACCAATCTAAATCTTCACATCCAGGCAAGTACCATACAACTCACCTCGTGTATTATTAGTTGCCCTTATTATCCATCCATGCTCCATATCAATTGGCCACTTTTGTTTCATATAAAGATCCTTAGATATAAGATTTATTTCTGAACCGTGGTCAATCAAGGCAACAACTAGCTCATCCATATCTCTAATCTTTATTAATGCTTCTGTGGTAAATTATACTCAAAAGCATTGGACTAAATGCCTTTGGAACCTCCTTCAAGCTCGCTATCCAATCCTACTTGCCGATCTTCAAATGTCCTGAATACCTGCCTTTGGTGGTCATTTATGTGGGTAAAGGTCTGATTTTGACCTTATCTCATATCCGGTCACTTCTCGGATATTGATCTAATTTATTTTAAGGATTTTTAAACTTAATCATATCCTCAACTCAAGTTTGGTATCTACTATATTAACTTTTTATTTCTCTTATCCTATTTTTATTAACTTATGGCTTTTTTAAAAGCCGTGAATTAGTTTTTACAACCTAGAAGAAAATTTTAATAATTAACTTTTATCTTTTAGCTATTAGAGCAAGAATTAATCTAAGAAGCTTCTATAATCTTTTCTTAAGTACCTTAAGTTTCTATTAATCTAAGATAATTAAGTATTAAATAGAATTTATTCTTATTCATACTTTTCATTATATAAAAGTGTTACAGCACGACAACGTATCTCTTAGAGTTTTAGCTCACCTTTCTTAGTATTGTTCGTATACTCATCTAATTAATTCAAGTTTTTGTTGGTTTCTTCTTGAAACCTTGTCCTAGTTCAAGTCTCTTGCTCTATATTCTTGTGTCCTTAACAAGTACATTTATACATATTATAGAAAGAAAAAAAAAAAAAAAAAAAAAAAAAAAAAAAAAAACTCTATGGATGTGCATTGATTATTGTGGTCTCAACAAAGTAATAATAAAAAATTATTATCATTTGCCATTGATATCTAGGCTCTTTAACTAATTAAATCATACTAAGATCTATATTAAAATAGATCTCCGTAGATCTTATAATCTAATATGCAATAAAAAAGGAGACAAATGGAAGATTGTTTTTTATATGAGATATAGATATTTCAAGTATAATATCATATCTTTTGGCCTTATAAAATTGTGAGCTATTTTCCAATATTTGATAAATAATATATTTTATAAATTCCTTGATGACTTTATTATATATTATTTGGATAATATCATGATTTATTCTAAGATTTTAAAAGAATATAAATAATGTATCTGCCTTGTCTTACAAAAATTACAAGATATTGGATTATATTCTAAATTAGAAAAATATGTATTTTATAAGATCTAATTGAGATTTTTTGGCTACATCATCTCAAATGAAGGCTTAATGATGGATCCAAAGAAGATTAAGACCATTAATAATTGAACAACTCCTAAATCAATATATGACATCTAATTCTTTCTTGGATTTATAAACTTCTATTAGATCTTTATCAATTATTATTCTTAAATAGCCCCTCCATTTATACAATTGACGTGCAAGAATAAGCTCAAATAGAGATCAAAAGCTAAAAAAGCCTTTGAATGCTTAAAAATAGTATTTATTATAATCTCTATTTTGATTTATTAAAAAAAATTAAGCCATTTTTTATAGAAATTGATGTCTTGAATTTTACATTGGAAGTGGTTTTATCACAACTTAGAAGAAAAAAAAGTATTTCATCTAATTGTATTTTATTTAAAAAAATTCTTGGCCATAAAAATTAATTATAAGATCTATATTAAAAAACTTTTTACTATTATGGATTCTTTCTAAGAATGGCACCATTTTCTTAAAGGCGCTTCACATTTAATCATTGTATATACAAACCACAAGAACCTTAAGTATTTCATGTCAGCTTGTATTTTAAATTATTGTCAAGCTTATTGAAGTATATTACTATCCTGTATTGACTTTAACATCACATATTCATCCAAGAGGCAAAAAATATTGTTAAATGCTTTATCAAAATAATCATATCTTGTACTTAAAAAAAAAAAGGTAATATACAACAAACAATAGACAATATTCTTGAATTCCAAGAAATTTTGTGTTAAAGCAACTACTATATCAATTCTAGTGGATTTTTTATTTTTTAATCAAATTTGTGCAACCTTGATTACAAATCTTCTTATTTTTTATATTAAATATTATTTCAATAATATCCACAATGTTTTGAATAAATTCAAGTTTAAAGACAAATCTTCTTTACTTTAAAAAATTGTCTATATATCCTAAAGAGGCCATTGTATTTTTAAGTTTTTTAAATACATCATGATTTTTTAACTGTGAAATATTTTGGATTCAATAAGACATTGAAAGTCATTTTTAGAGATTTTTGGTGTCCTCAAATATAGAAAGCTATCAAGGAATTTTTTCTCTCTTATGACACATGTTTTAGATTAAAAAATCCTCGATATTGCACATATGGACTTCTTCAACTGCTATCAATTTTAAAACAATTGTGGTCTTCTATCTTTATGAATTTCATCACAAACCTTCCACCATAAAATTTTTTTTGATACTATATATATAATTGTGAATCAATTTATTAAGATGGTATATTTTATTCTTTACAAAAATACCATTATTTATAAAAAAATATCCAAATTCTTTATTAATAATATCTATGAATATCATAAATTTTCAAATAGCATTATACTAGATTAAAGATTCCAATTTGTATCTAAATTTTAGAAGTCACTTTTTGAGATTTTTCAAATAAACAGTAAGTTTTTTTCAACATTTTATCCACAAATCAATTATCAAACAAACAAGTTAATTAAATCTTAGACCAGTACTTTAAATGTACTATCAATTATCAATAAGGTGATTGGATATTTTATTTGTCTTTAGGCAAATTTGTATATAATAATATAATTTATGTATCTATTTAATGTATTCTATTTTATTCTAATAATGGCCACCATTCAAAATTAAATATATTGACTATTGGTAGATTTAAAAATCTACCTATACATGACTTTACAAGCCAAATAGCTAATTATTAAGGTCAAGAATTCAATGAAAGCAAATAAACATATGAAACTTCTATTAAGAAGTATAACAAAATAGAAATAAGAAATTATGTATATTAAAAGAAACTAAAATAGCTATTGCCACAAAACAAGAAAACTATAGACTCTTGAATCTAGACTAGAAGTAAGAAAAGAGTTGACAAGAGTGAAGAAGGCTTCATTCTTGCCTCTATAAATATTATCTAACTAAGAACTATATGGCGGTATTCTATAGGACCTCCTACATGTGTCGAATTTGCAAGACACGTGTCAAACTTGCATGAAAAGTTTTCCACATGTGCGCCACGTACTTGGCTTGTTTTGCAAGCTACCAATATGTGTGACACATGGCTAGCTTGTTCCACAAGCTACCAATATGTGTGCCATGTGGCTAGCTTGTTGATTAAGTTTCTAACCTACCAATCACCTATAGATATGTATAAAGATGATTTTGTGTCTATAAAGCTATTAGGAAGCTTTTCTATCAGATATTATTGAATCAACTTATTTTATCTACTTCTATTGGTTTATATTAATTAAATAATTACTGGAGTAAATCTTATGTCCATGACATTATCTCCCCTTCTAGAGACAAGTTCCATGAGGAGCGGTGATTATATGTTGAGAAAGTCTAAGATATGTCAAATTGTGCTTGCCATATACTCTGATCTTTGTTCCTTTTGAAGGTAATTGATAGGTCTCTTTTAGCCATCGATAATGTCCCATATCAAGGCGAGAGGACCACCCTATTATTTGATTATTATTGAAGCCTTCATAATTCCCTTCAAAGAAAACATCAGAAACACCATCAAGAATAGTTTCTATCTCTAAAATTATCACCAAACATCGAGAGTCCCTTCCAAGGTCGTGATACCGAATACGTTGTATTTTGCCATCAATCTGAAGAAAGACATGTTGTTCTTGAGGATCTTCATCTCTATTTTGTCATCTTGAAGGTTGTGATAGTTGTAACATCTCATTTGATAAATCAACAAATGATGGCTCTTCAACTGAATTTGCTGGTTGTTGATCCTCCATCTCTTTAGCACGAACAAATCTAAGAAATAACAAACAATGATATAAGGTAGGATGAAACCTCTATAGAATCTACTTTGCTTTATAGCAAAGATTTTCTTGATTTTTTTATCTTAATTTAGACGAATGTCGTCGATGAAATATATTGGCTTTTATTGATGCATTTGCTAGATTCTTCAATGGCTCCCATGTGCGTTCACTAATATCGTATCTGCGCCAATGCACAAGATATTCTAATTGATTTTATCGCTGCCTTGAATCTAAAATCTTTTTAACCTCAAATTCTTCATCGTTGTCCACTTCTATTGGAGGCGATAGTATTTGTCTTCTTTCTTGTATATCGACTATCTTGTATGGCTCGAGTAGTCACACGTGGAATACAAGATGAATCTTCATGGACTTCGATAGGTGTAATTGATGTGCAACTAAATTGATTTGTTCAGAAATAGAAAAAAGTCCAAGCTTACAATAGTCCAATTTATCACAAAGATGAGTAGTTTTGATATTGCGATGAAGTAACCATACCTTGTCTCCCACGTTAAATAGTGGTTGTTCCTTGTAATATACATCTGCATTTATTTTTTGTCATTCTTGAGCTTCTTTTAATTGCACCTTAATTATTATATGTAGCTCTAACAAATGATTTGTCAAATCTTCTATTGCTGGATTATCAACTTTTGAAAAGTCAAAAGCATCAAGTCATGGATAATAATCATAATTGGCAAAGAAAGGTGTTTGTTGCATAGAAGAATATATTATATTATT
Source organism: Physcomitrellopsis africana (assembly GCA_036785485.1). Classification (NCBI taxonomy): domain Eukaryota; kingdom Viridiplantae; phylum Streptophyta; class Bryopsida; order Funariales; family Funariaceae; genus Physcomitrellopsis; species Physcomitrellopsis africana. The sequence continues at coordinate 74,785 of JAWRVF010000033.1, forward strand.
ATAAATAAACTCTGCCATTGGCAGAAGAGCTATCTAATCATCTTGTTGGTAGTTGATGGTACACCTTAAGTACTACTGCAAGACTTGGTTCACGTGCTCTATTTGTCTACCAGTTTGAGGATGAAAAGCTAAAGATAATTTTATGTCCACTTTTAAGATCTTGAAAAGGATTCTTCAAAATCTTGACACAAATTGAATTCCCCTCTTTGATATAATATCCTTAGATAACCCATGATAGCAATAGATATTATCAATGAAAAGCTTAGCTGTTTCTTCACCTGTAATAAATTTTGTGCATGGCACAAAATGTACCATTTTGGTGAATCAATCTACTATCACAAATATAGAGTCATAAGATCTTGAGCTTGAAAGATCTATGATGAAATCCATAGAAACAAAAGACCATGGTTGTTCTGAAATGGATAATGGCTGAAGAAGTCCAAAAGGTCGATGATAAGGAGTCTTTGATCTTGAGCAAATATCACATGATTGTACAAAGTCTTTGATTGCCTTCCATATTTGAAACCACCAAAAATCTAAGTTTCAAAGTCTTATTGTATCTAAAATATCCTACCACTGGAAAAATCATGACGTGCTTGAAAAACACGTAAATGTGCTTTTTCTTTTAGAACAGATTGGCGTCCTTTGAAGTATAGTAGGTTATTTTTGAACTCGAATTTAGAAGAATCATGAGTCTTAGAAGAATTATTCTTGATATCATAAACAAAAAGGTCTGAGGACATACTTGACTAAATTTGCTTGAAAATAGTTGAATCAATAATCAATGTTGATTTCATTGCTTGAAGATGAAATTGCTCTAGTTTCAAGAGGGCCATTTTTTATTACTCAAAATTTATATTTCTTTCTTTTGGTGCAAAATAAGAACATCTAGAAAGAACATCAGACAAACCTTGTTGTTTTCTTGGCCGATAAGTGATAATGAACTCGAATCTTGACAAAGACATATTCCAACAAGCTCGACAATGATTCAACACGTATACCAACATGAAATACTCGAGGTACTTATAATCTGTATACATAGTGATTAGATTAGAAGTACCTTCTAGATAATGATGCCATTGTTGAAAAGAATCCATGATTGCAAGAAGTTCTTTGACGTGAATCTCATAATTGATCTCGATTGTTGAAAATTTTCTTGAATGAAAAGCTATTAGATGAAGTTTATCATCTGTTCCCATTTGTAACAAAATTGCACCCAAGGCAAAATGTGATGCATTTGTTTCTATAAAAAATGCCTTCAAAAAGTCAACACGATGTAAGATTGATGCAAAAACAAATGATGTCTTCAAAGCTTCAAATTTTGCTTCCACTTCTTGATTCCATTGGAGTTTGTCTTTATACGTCAAACGTGTAAGTGAAACTGCAACTTGAAAGAAGTCTTTGATGAAGATCCAATAATAATTGGCAAGTCCCAAAAAATATTAGACATAACTTATTGTCTTTGGAATCTTTCAATTCATGATTGTCTGGACTTTCTTAGGATCTATCATGAGACCATCATTTGAAATGACGTATCCTAAGAAATCAACTTGAATAGTGTGAAATACATACTTTTCCATCTTGGTGTATAATCCCACATCTCTAAGTTTTTGTAATACTTGGCGAGCATGTATTTCATGTTCTTCTACATTCTTAAAATAGATTAAAATATTGTCTACGTAGTAGATGACAAAAGTATCTAAGAACTCATGAAAAACATCATTTATGAGATGTTGAAAAGCAGCTAGTGCATTTGTAAGTCCAAAAGGCATGACATTATATTCAAAATGTCCGTACCTGATTTGAAATGTAATTTTCCATTCATCTCCTTCTTTCATGCATACTGGATTGTATGCTCCTCTTAGATCTATTTTTGTATAGATCTTAGCTTGATTTAATTGATTAAGGAGTCTTAATATCAAAGGTAATGGATATCTGTTTTTGATTGTGATCTTCTTGGATCCTCAATAGTCAACACACATCCACAATGATCTATCTTTTTTCTTCACAAATAGAATTGGAGCTCTTGCTAGAAATTTAAAATTGCATATGAAATTCTTAGCCAAATTCTTGTCAATATACACCTTGAATTCAACCAACTCATCTTGTGATAAATTGTAGATTGGTCCAAATAATAGCTGAGTTCCTTCCTTGAGATCAATTGAACAATCATATAGATAATGCTTCGGAAGAATATCTACATTTTTTTTTTCAAAAACATCCTGATAATCTATATATTAGCTTAGAATGCCACTTAAAGTCTTTCCACCATCAAAAATGGGTGTGGCATAAATAACAAAAGTTGATCCTTCTTTTGCTGTATATATAAAAACAAAGAGAGGATTTTGAGGAGAAAATAGGACCTTCACTAGGAATTGTACAAGGTTCCAGCTGCACAGTCCCTATTATAGCTAGACAAATTCATTTTTTGATATGTTGTCTTCTTTGACAGCCATACTCCTCATTTTGTAGTTGTGTCATTTTTTTAGACAATATTGAGCAATGTGCTTAAGTTTTCTATAATATAAACATAATTCTTCTTGACAATGCTGAATCTTTTTTTGTTCAGTAAGAGGTTTAAAATGTACCACATCAATTTGTATGTCTTCTACTTCTGAATGTATGTTTTGTGAGGATGTTAATGTTGCCATTGAATAATAATGTTGAGGCTCCCTTGTACGATTCTTGGATCAAAATTCAAAAAGTCGATTGTCACACTTCACAGCAAAATCAATTGCTTGACTCAATGTTTGAGGATCAGGTAAATTGAACATTAATTTTTTTATCTCATATTATAATCTATAGAGAAATTGGCTCATGAGTGTAGCATCATCGCACTTGATATCAATCACTAGTTGTCAAAATTGTGAAGCGTATAATGACACTAATCGATTGCCTTATTATAGGATGCAAATCTTATTGGTTGCAATACGGATTGTATTATGTTCTCCATACATAGATCAAAATTCCGCTAAAAATACCTCCAAATTATCTAATATTGGATCATGTCGTTCAAGAAATGATGAAAATCATGATAAAGCAAAATCCAAAAGTAACGTTTCAATAATCCTAACTTGAGATCCTTGCGTAGGATAACTCTGAGGTTGAAGTTCAATCACCAATTCTACTTGATTGACAAATCCTCAAAATTTAGATTTTGTACCATCAAACTTCTCAGGCAAACTAATTTTTGGTTCTCTAATGTTTGAACGGTGCTCCATCATAAGTGAGGTAGTATGATTTGGTGTAGATATTGATGCACCTCCAAGCATCTCTATATCTTCACTTTCTAATAATCTTGTTGCTCCTTGTAGTGGTAAACTGAGTTGATGCATTGCAAGCATTAACTCTCTCATCTGTTCTTGCATTTGTACCATTGCACTCTTTATTTCCGCAAGCTCTGCCATAATAATACAATAGGAAAGAAGGTGTCTACTTTTACTTCAAGAAATATAAAATAATACACTCAAAAGAAAATAAATTTAGAAAAAATATTAGTTTAGAAGTGGGTATTCCACAACTTCTAATATGCTTATGTCTTATTAAGAAAAAGGAATAATTTACTCTTAATCAAGAAAAGACAAAGCTCTTATACTGTATCTGCACTCTTACCAATCTATCAAGGACAAGAACTCGATGAAAGAAAATAAATATATAAAACTCCTATTAAGAAGTATAATAAAATAGAAATAAGAAAGTATGTATATTAAAAGAAACTAGAATGGCTTTTGCCACAAAACAAGAAAACTATAGATTCTTCAATCTAGACTAGAAGCAAGAAAAGAATTGACAATAGCGAAGAAGGCTTCACTCTTGCTTCTATAAATACTATCTAACTAAGAGCTACATGGTGGTATTGTATAGGACCTCCTACACGTGTCTAATTTGCAAGACATGTGTCAAACTTGCACGACAAGTTTTCCACATGTGCGCCACGTACTTGGCTTGTTTTGCAATCTACCAATATGTGTGACATATGGCTAGCTTGTTCCATAAGCTACCAATATGTACACCATGTGGCTAGCTTGTTGACCAAGTTTCTAACCTACCAATCACCTATAAACATGTATAAAGGTGATTTCGCGTCTATGATATTTTTAAGAAGCTTCTCTATGAGATATTATCAAATTAACTTATTTTACCTACTTCTATTGAATTATATTAATTAGATAATTATTGGAATAAATCTTATATTTGTAACACTAATATCCAAGCTACCTTGAAACTTGAATTAAAAGAAATTCAAGTATACTCCAAAAAATCAATTAACACATAAAAAAGAAATAATACCTATTTCAAGTTGGAAATAAAATATGATTACTTTGATTTAATATAAAAATTACTTGGTCATCTCATAAGTTGGACTATCAAAGGTTGGAACTATTTCCTATTCAAAAACAAATTAACTCTATTACTTGTCAATTAGAACTATCAACATTTATGAAGGTATTTCTTATTTTCTATACTTCTCTTTTAGAATCTTACAGAAAATTAAGCATACTAAGAAGAATACAACCACCATTGCCTTATGATAAAGTAGATAGCTATGAAGAATTTGAAATAAAAGAAGAATTTGAAATAGAAGAAGAATTTGATTTGAGGCTAAAGCAAAGACAGTTAGAATATTTTGTGCATTGGCATGGTTACAATATTAATGAGGGCACATATAAAGTAACTTCAAACTTAATCAATATGCTACAAAAAATATAAGAATTCTATCAATAATATTATTTTAGATATTAAATGGCAACAAATATTATATAATACTTCCACCTTGCATATCTAAATATAATACATTCTAGACTTTGTAATTTTTTTATAAGAAGGGTAGAAGCAACTTCAAAAGTTTCAAAGCTCAATCCTTATATATATATATATATATATATATATATACTAACAAACTTAGAAATAGTCCTATTCCATCTTAAGATTACAACATGTTTTTTATTTAGCTTACATAGTTAGATACAGATAGTCAAGAAGACAATACCATGCCAATTAGGCCATTTTAACTGAGCATTTTACATTATCAACTTTGAGATGAAGAACTACATGAACCAAGAAGATGCTAAAAAATATTCAATAACCATTTTATAGCAATCATCATCAAAATAAAACCTATCTATAAAAAAATGGCCTAAAGTAATTTTTAAAAGATATTTATGCAACAAAGATATGGAAGTTTAAACTTAGTCTATAATAAAAGATATTAGTTACTATGGTTGGTTGCAAGGACCAATGAATCTTCTAACTTACAAAAGATAATTTAAATATGTGGCAAATATCATGTGACACATCTTTAACTTTCTTCACTTTTGATCAATTTTGGTTCTATCTTTCTTTGTAGAACTCGGAGCTAAAAGAAGAAGTGATGTCATAGACATATAATGGAAGAAGGTTCCAAAAGATTTTAAAATATTCTACTTAGTTCTAAAAAATTCTAAAAGATTTTAGAAGATTCTCAATGGTATTGAAAAAATCCTAATAGGTCCTAGTAGATTCCAAGAAGATTTTGAAAAACCTTAGAAGGTTCTAAAGGATCTTAGATGGTCATAGAAGGTTCTTGGAAACTTAGATATTTTAAAAAGTTGCCAAAGAAAGATCTTAGGCTTGCTTCACCTCCAAGCATCAAAAAAAATCCTCAAGGAGCTTCCTTGCACTTAATATATATAGGAATCAAGGTTGAGGGGATCCTCAATCTCAACAACACAATTCTTATGGCTCAACTTGGACCTTTTGGTCTTGTTCTTGTGTCTTGTTATAACTCTTTGCTTGTGATATAAAATAAATTTCTTCTATTTCAATTCTTTGAAATTTTGAGATCTTATTTTACTTGAATGGTGTATTTATAACAACAATGAATTAGGTCCATAATTTCTTGTCAATATGCTCAAATTTTTAACTAAAAAAGAATATTTTTAAAATAGACTTAGAATCAAATACACTCTTTATTTATGAAATTTATATTTAATAATATATAATACTTATATTTGAATATATTTATTTTATTTTTTATATATTTTAAATTTATATTAATAGATATGATTATTTATTAGATTAATTAATCTTATTAAAAAAATTTAATAATATAGATGTAAAAAATATAAAAATTATAAGTTACAACTTTGTATAACACCAATTATTAAGATCTAACCAACTTAGTAATTTTTTTATTTGATATTATATAGACATATTTTAATCCTATGTGTATAAAAAGTTATCTTATTATAGAATTACTTATAAATAATTTGATTTAATTTATACTTTTAATCTTTAATAAGACAAAGAATTTTATTTAATATCCAATTTTCTTAAATAAAAGTTTAAATAAGGTAGTAACATAAGAAGATAGAAATCTAATCAAATAAGATATTTATTTTTTATTATAAGATTTAAAAAATTTTGTATACACTTTAATTTGAATGTATTATAGATGAATGTATAGTTGGTCAAATTCAACACCTTATAAGTAAAAATCTTTGTCATCTTTATCATCTTTGTTATCTTCTTATGTGAAATTAATTTTTTTAGTCAACAAATTTCTAAACTAATTCTTTTAAGATATTCAAATTAGTTTTTTAAATAGAATGGAGCTACCTTCATTGCCTTTGAGTATATTGCTTCTAAAATCTTCTAATTTGTATCTTTATATATTTTTATTTATAGACATAATATTTTCTTCTATTCACTCTATTGTAGTATAAAATAAAAATATTTTTTATAATATTATCCTATATTGATAGATATAATAAAGATTTATATATTATCTATTGTGAGCTTGCATGTCCTCTTTTGCATCCTTATATAATATTTTTTATAATTTATATTTCAACCTATAGAAATTTTTTGCACCTTTGAATTTTATTCATGTATCCACAATTTCTACATATTGAACATGTTGTAGAAATTAATTAATGGTATGGCCAACTTGGCTATGCAAGCATAATTATAATTAAGAATATAATACATAAAGCAATAGCATAAAGATTTATATTCTAAATTGAATTAGATATTGGGATTTTAAAAAAATGGATGAGCAAAAAACAACATAGGTTCTTTTTTCCATTAAATCTAATTTAAAAATAAATTAATCAGCTTAGATAATTATTTTATGTTAATATATGTGATCTACTTCAAATACCATTGCTTGGCAAAAACAGATTTTTGTTGTTTTAAAGACAATTATAGTAGCTATAAATTTATTCATTAAATTTTTTAAAAAAAAACCAAAAAAAACCAAAAAAAAAAATATATATATATATATATATTTATTTTTTATTTGAAAAATTCTAAGATCTATTATAAAAAAAAAGTAAATAACATCAAAATAACCAAAAGCAATAATGGTTCTATATATATATTGAAATATCTAAAAATTTCTTATATAAAGAGATATTTGATATGAGTTTAAGGCTTCTTACACATTCCAAAAAAATAGAGTTCAAGAATATGACAATTGTACTATAGCCAAATACATGAGATGTATGTTTCATTACAAATAAGTTTTGTAAAAATTATAAACAAAAGTTATTATTGTTAAAGTTTACATTTTTAATGAAGTTAGATTTGAAATAATTTGTGGATCAATATTTCATAAGAAATGGCATGGCTATTGTTTTGATATCTTGCATGTATATCTTTGATTACATTGGCTATGTTTGTATGCCAAAAATAAATAGTAAAAAATTCAACAACAAAACTTATAAGTATATCTTCTTTAATTATCAAATATCTAAAATATATTACTTTTAGAGTCATGAATTAAATAAGATTATTATTAGCTATTATGTATATTATAAATATATCACTTAAATAAAATAAGATTCTAAAAGTTCAAAGAATTGAAATAAAAGAGGTTTATTTTATATGACAAGCAAGAAGCTACAATAAGACACAAGAATAAGACCAAAAGGCCTAAGCTTAGCCACAAGAATTGTATTGTTAAGATTGAAAATCCCTTCCACCTCAACTCATATATATATACTAGGTACAAGGAAGCTCCTTGAGGAGTTTTCTAGATGCTTGGAGGTAAAACAAGCCTAAAATCCTTCTATGACTATCTATGATCTCTTAAAACCTTTTGGAACCTTCTAGAATCTTCTTAGAATCTATTAAGACCTATTAAGGCCTTTCTAGAATCATCAAAAATCTTATAGAATCTTTTAGATTCAAATAGAATCTTTTATAACCTTTTAAGATTAAGTAGAATCTTCTAAAACCTTTTAAGATTAAGTAAAATCTTTTAAAATCTTTTAGAATCTTCTATTATATGTCCAAGACATCACTTCTTCTTTTTAGATCTAAGTTCTCTGTAGATGATTAGAATTGAAGTTGGTCAAAAGCCAAAGAAGTCAAATATGTGTTGTATGGTATTTATTACATATTCAAGCGATCTTTTTTGAATCAAAAGATTCATTGGTTATTACAATCAATAATAGTGACTAATACTTTTTATTATAGATCAAGCTTGAACCTTCATATCTTTGTTATAAAAATGTCCTTCAAAAATTACTTCAAAGCATCTTCTATGGATAGGTTTTACTTTGATAATGATTGTCCGTAGCGGCTATTGGATGTTCTTTGATATCTTCTTAATTCAAGCAGTTCTTTATCTTGAGATCAACAACATGAAATACTTGGTTGAAATGGCCTAATTAGCATGGTATTATCTTCTTGACTATTCACATTTCACTATGCAAGTTAAATTAAAAATATGTTATAATATTAAAGTGGAATAGAATTATTTTTGGATTTGTTAGTTTATATGTATATGAAGGTTAAGCTTTAAAATTTTTGAAATTGCTTCTATCTTTTTTACAAAAAATTGTAAAGTTTAAAATACACCACATTTGAATATACCAAGTGGAAGTATCACCTAACAAGTATTGCCACTTTAGATCTAAAATGATATTGTTAATGAAATTCTTATATCTTTAATGATACATTAATTAAATTTGAAGCTGCCTTATATATATGCTTATTAATGTTGTAACCATGCTAATGTACAAAATATTCTAATTGTCTTCACCTTAGCCTTGAATCAAATACTTCTTCTACCTCAAATTCTTCATAGCTATTTACTTCAATAGAAGACAATGATAGTTTTATTCTTCTTATAAGATTTTCTTATAAGATTTCAAAAGAAATATATAGAAAATAAGATGTATCTTTATAGATGGTGGTAGTTCTAATTAATAAGCAATAGAATAAATTTATTTTTTAATAAAAAATAATCTGAATCTTTAGTAGTGCAACTTATCAAATGGTCACATAATCTTTATATTACATTGCATTAATCGTATTTTATTGCCAACTTGAAATGGAGATTTTTTTTTTTTTTCTACATGTTAACTACCTCTTTAAAGAGTATTTTTAGCTTCTTCTAATTAAAGTTTTAATATAGCTAAGATTTTAGTAATTTGGCTTGCAAAGTCATCTGCTATTAGATTTTTAAATCTATCAATAAATAACATATTCAATTTAAGATGGAAGCCATGATTGGAATAAAATAGTATTTTTTAAAGAAACGTATGAATTATATTATTGTAGACAAACTTGGCTAGAGACAAATAAGATGTCCAATCATTTTGTTGATAATTGATAGTATACCTTAAATATTACTCTAAGATTTAATTAACTTGTTCTATTTGGCTATTGATTTGTAGATAAAATACTAAAAAAATTTTAATATCTATTCAAAGAATCTCAAAAAGTGACTTCCAAAACTTAAATACAAATTGCAGTCTTTGATCTAAGATAATGCTATCTAATAATTCATAATATTAATAGATATTATCAATAAAGAATTTGGATACTTCTTCATGAATAATGGCCTTCTTGTAAGGGATAAAATATGTCATCTTAATAAATTGGTCTACATTTATATATGTGATATCAAAGAAATTCAATGATGGGAGGTTTATAATAAAGTTTATAGAAATAATAGATCATAATTGCTTTGGAATTGAGAGCAGTTAAAGAAGTCTATATAAGCAATGTTAAAGATTCTTTGATCTAGAATATGTATCACAAGAGAGGATAAATTTTTTTAATAACTATTTATATTTAAGGCCACCAAAATTTTTTAAAAATAAATTTTAATATCTTGTTGAATCTAAAATATACCACAGTTGGAAAGTCATGACGCATTTGAAAAACATGAAGGCACAATAGGATATACAAACATTTTTGAAATTAGAGAAAATTTATTTTCAAACTTAAATTTATTTGAATCATTGTAGATATTGTTGAAATAATATTTAATATTAGAAATAACAGGGTCCATAGTCAAGGTTGAATAAATTTAATTAAGAAATAAAAAATCTATTTGAATTGATAGAAAAGTTGTTCAAATATAAAATTTCTTAGATTTCAAAAATATTATCTATTATTAATTATATATTGCTTTTTTTTTTTAGTACAAGATATAATTATCTTAATAAAGTATCTAATAATTTTTATTGCTTCTTAAGTTAATATATGATATTGAAGTTGAAACGAGATAGAAATATTCTTTAATATGCTTGACATCAATTTATAACACAATCCAACATGAAATATTTAAGATTCTTATGATTTGTATATACAATCATTGAATATGAAGTATCTTTAAGCAAATAGCACCATTCTTAGAAAGAATCTACAATAGTAAGAATTTCTTTCTTGTGGATCTTATAATTTATTTCTATGACTAAGAATTTTTTAGAATAGAATGCAACTAGATGTAGTTTTTTTTTTTTTTTTCATTGCTCTCACAAAAGTTTTAGTTCCAATAAAGAAAGGCTTTAGAGTTTTAAATTTATAAGGTGTATGATATTTTTTTATCAGATTTAGTAATAAAAAGTTGTGATATTCTAAAGAATTTTATTTTATAGGATATCTAATCTATATGGAGGTTATATCTTTCAAATTAAATTTTTTTTAAAATGATGGGATTAAATTGAGATCTAATTATATTAAATATGATTTGACTACTATGATTTTTTGATGTTACTTTTAATAGACTAATTTTATGAATAACATCTTTAGAAGATAAGAATCGACCATCTATAACTTCTACATGAACAGCCTTAGATTTTTTAATTATAAAAATTTTATGGATTTTTAAAAATTCTAAGTCAATAAAGTAAGTAGAGATTTTTGAATCTACTAAAGCAAGGATTTTGAGTTTTTAAATATTTAAAAATATTGATATAATAAAAATAAATAAATAAATAAAATGATAATATATGATCTTTTTTGATTTGTAGAATAAAAGAATCTAATCGCATGGTTCCTATTATGGTTGGATGCCCTTGTTTTTCTCTAAAGTATCTAATGATGTAGCTACACTCTTCATTTGATATATATGTCAATGCTTTTTGTAGCAATAATTAGCCTTATAGATAGATTTTTTACAATACAAATACAAGCTGTGTTCTTTTTTATGCTTTTTTTTTAGTTCAAAAAGAGATTTAAAGCAAATTGCATCAATTTTTATATTTTATATTTCTAAATATTTATTAGAATTAAAAAATATAGAAGATATTGAATAATTGGTATAAAGCCATGGCATAGGCAATGGATATTTTTCTTGTCGATATTGAAATAATCAATTATTACATTTTATCGATTGAATAATGGCTTCATTAAAAATTTGAGGATTAGGCATAAACAATAATAGATCTTCTATATTATCTTATAATTTCTAATGAAACTAACTTATCAACATGTCTTTATCCAAATTGATATTACATGCTAATTATCAAAATTTCAAAGCATAAATAGATGCACAATGGATTTTCTATCAAAGGACTCAAATTTTATTTGTAGAAAAATAAATCTTATCATGTTTTTTAAAAGATTCTACAAATGCGTCTAAAGTATTTCTAAATTATGCAATATGAGAGAATTATTTTCAAAAAATGGAACAAACTAAGACAAAGCTTAATTTGAGAGCAAGGTTCCAACTAGACCAGCATGAGATGCTTCTATAAAACACCGTTGAGATTGGAATAAAGTAATAAGTTATACTTAGTTGATAAAGCCACAAAACTTTGAATAAGTTCTATCAAATTTTTCTAAGAGGCTAATTCTTAGTTTTTTTATTGTTGACATTGAATTATCATCTTAAATATATATATATCTTCTAATAAAGTAGACCTTAGTGATGGAGTTTCTAGAATGACTTGTGATAGTTGTAGAGATAGTTCTGTTTTTTGACTATTATATATGGTTATATAAAGTTCTTCATTTTGTTTAGATAAGGTCTTTGTCTTGATTCTTAATACTTTAAAAGCATTTATAATTGAATCTAATTTGGCTTTTTTGAAATCTGCCATATTAAATTGCTTAAATTTGATAATATATAATGAAACAAAAAGAAACAAATACAAAAAAATCAAGAACAATAACAACCTAAAAGAAGATAATTTGTAATCTCTAAAATACTACAATCCTTACAAGAAGAGGAATAATTTGCTTTCTATTTAAAAACACTAAGATTTAATATTGTGCTATGTTAATCTTGATAAATTATTATGGATACACTACTCAAGTTAAATAAGACTCCAAATATTCAAAGCACTAAAATAAAAGAAGTTTATTTTATATCACAAGTAAAGAACTATAACAAGGCACAAGAACAAGACTAGAAGGTCTAAGTTGAGCCATAAGAATTACGTTTTTGAGATTGAGGATCCCCTTAGTTTTGACTTCTATATATATTAGATGCAAAGAAGCTCTTTAAGAAGTTTTTTTTAATGCTTGGAGGTAAAGCAAGTCTAAGATCCTTCTATGACCATCTAAGATTTTTTAGAACCTTCTAAGATCTTCCAAAATCTTCTTGGAACCTATTAGGACCTATTAGGGCCTTCTTGGAATTATTGGAAATCTTTTAGAACCTTCTAGGATCAAATAGAATCTTTTAGAATCGTCTAAAATCTTCTAGGACTAAATAGAACCTTTTAAAATCTTCTAAGATCAAATTGAATTTTTTAGAATCTTCTAAGACTATATAGAACTTTTTAGAATCTTTTAAGACTAAATAGAATCTTTTAGAATCTTTTAGAACCTTCTTCCATTGTATGTTTGTGAAAATGCAATCTTTAATGATGACTCTTCTAAATCCATTATTAAATTAGATCATATTATAAATAAAATGTATTATAATAATCTTTTTTATTTTTCAAATGATTTAAAAATTTCTTATCTCTAACTTGTAATTAATAATAAACTATAGATTTTATTTTTATATTTTAGTCATTGATTTCTTTAAAAATAAAGATGTCACTAAAGAGATATAAATTTTTTAGTCAAATTCTAAAATTTACACTCAATTAATTATGAATATTTTAATTCTAAACAAAGTGATATATAAAATCCAACTTTAAATATAAAATATCATCTTAAGCTATATGAATGTTAAAATTTAAAGTCTTAAAATTTAAAGTCTACTCTTTTGATATTTATATAGAACTTTTTAAATTTTAACATTCAATTTACTATCAACAATTTTATTCTTAAAAAATATATATATTATCTTTCTATAATAAATTGAACATATTTTCAAATGTCATATAATTACCAATCAAAATTTAATAGTTCTAAGTTATATAAGAAGAGTTTTATTTATTACAATAAAATAAAATATGGATCCTAAATAAATTTTTTTTATCAAATCTATTGTCAAATGTAAATAGGTTTAAAAATAAAAATAAAATCAAGTAACTTTTTTTAATACTTTAAAAGTTTTTTAATTATAAAATTATCTTTTTAAATATATAAAATTTATTACTACAATATTTATGCTCCTGTATCAAAGAGTCATAGCATCTAAATTCTTTTATCTATTGTTGCTACCAAAGATATTAAATTGATTCAATTTGATAGTAAAATTTTAATATTATATAGAATCAAAATAAATAAAAATGTATGTATGAATTCAAGCAAGTTGGTCATGTTAAAAAGAAAAAATTTAATAACTTTTTTTTTTTGCTATAATCTTCAATAAAATACTTTCAATTCTTGTATAGATAATTCAATTACCTAACCTTAACTTATCACCTCCATTTTTATAGAATATTACCTTATCTTATATAAAGATAAGTTTTTATTTTAAAATATGATCAATATTTTGAAGCTAGAACTTTATATTATATATGATCTATGAAATCTTTATCTTGGCATCTATATTACACACAAAATCATCTTACCAAGTCAATTTATGTTAATTAAAGTGCTATTATAATGAATTTTCTACAACACTATTGTTATGGCCTTATATACTCTAATTCTATTTTAAGAGATCTAAATATTTAACTTTAATTACCATTATAAGAAAGTATTTTTTAGCTACCAAATTTTTCATAGTAATAATTTATTGGTGGCTTTTTTTATCTCATGACACACTCTTGTCTTGACATTAGCAATACAATTACTATAGTTGTATAATTTAGTAATAATTTTAAAAAAATTAACTATACAATACTTAAGCAAATTCTCAAATATTTATACAGCTTATTTAATTACATGTTTTGATACTCATATGTATATCTTCCTCATTACCTTCTTATAAATGTTGATGCAACTATAGTAATGACTTGGATGATTGTAAATCTTGTAGCAATTGTATTATCATACTTAACAATGTCCAATTCTTTGGCTTGGGCAAACAACAATACACTATTAGTTCTATAGTTGAATCCAAATACGTTGCAATATATATAGCAAACAAAGAATTTTTATAATTTTATCAACTTATAATTGATATTGGCTATACTCAAGCCAATTTAATTAACTTTCTTCATAATAATTAATTAGAAATTTGACTTATTTTAATCCTAAATTATTCAAGAGAATTAAATATATAGATATCATTTATTATGTTGTTTATGATTTTTTAGCCAAAGACTTCATTTTTGATATGTTATGTTCTTACAAACTTGCAATTAATTGGTATCTTTGCTAAATCATTAATATTCAAGAGATTTTAGCAACTCCACTCATTACTTATCATGGCAAATTGGAAAAATAAGTATTTGATGTGATGTGCATTCTAAATCCAAAGTGACTAATGAATAGAAATGTTGCAAGAATTTCATGACATTAGTCAATTTAATGAACGACCACATCCACTAGTGTAAATTCGGAAGTATACACAAAGTATACAAGAATGTGGTAGACTGTGCATCATGTGTTATCTCTTCTGAATAAAGTGTGTCTCAGTTGTAAGACTACCTGAACGGTGTACTCTAGTCTGGTTGAATTTTCGTGTGTACTCGCAACATAACATTGGGATCGATGCATCAGCAACGATGCAGTTTGAAGCTGGATGTATTGAAGTACACGTTGCAAGAATGCTCGTCCGTTTTGACACATCACAAGGTAATGTAAAGGTTTTGGAGACTGGTGGGCGGAACTATCTGAAGCT
This sequence comes from Physcomitrellopsis africana, assembly GCA_036785485.1. Taxonomy (NCBI): domain Eukaryota; kingdom Viridiplantae; phylum Streptophyta; class Bryopsida; order Funariales; family Funariaceae; genus Physcomitrellopsis; species Physcomitrellopsis africana. The sequence continues at coordinate 90,194 of JAWRVF010000033.1, forward strand.
GGCTCATAGTAGTCGAAAACTTGAAGGATGTTAAAAACTGGTAGATTTAGTGCTGGCAGTAAGAACTGCAGAAGTTTGCTGTTGCAGTGTAAGAAAGAGGTCACGTAACAGTTGTGGCATTCACATCACAAGTGCATTACCCCGAAAGAACTCCCTCCCTGCGTTTACTTCCACATTCAATTCCTCTGAATCTGCCAATCCTCCAGATCAAAGTATTATGCTCCCTTCCTAACCGAATTCGTCGTCTTGAAGCTTTTCCAATTGGAGGAACAGAAGAATAAAGTGATCCCGCAGACATCCAGATCGAAGTTGTAGTAGAATGCGGTCCGCATTCCCTACTGAATCATCGACACAGATTCGCAAGCACAAGCACAGGAGTTGCAATTTCGTTAGTGATGTCCACGATTCCATATGATGCGTCCGTCTTACCGCTGCGTAGCTCCTCAACCAGCAAAAATGTCCACAAACATGCTGAGGATCAATTCGCCATAGCTCATCGGCAACTTCAATTCCTGCAGGTAGGTCTTCATATGACGAATTGAAGCCACTTCAACACTCGGGTATACTCGAACATATTGATTTATTTTTCTTCACCCGGGAGGTGTCTCATCGTGTCTCGAATGTGGCTCCCGCTCAGTTTTGCATATACACATGGTTTTTGCTCCAACATTTTGGAATAGTGTGTGGCTGCACAACAAGGGCACATGCTCCTCAGCCAGGCGTGAAGAAGGTGGAAAAAAAGCTTTTGATTCTCTGTTTTCCATTAATAGTGCACTATTCAATCAGTGCTGGAAGAGCAATTGCAATGACACCAAGTCCTCTTCTGAGCACACTTTGTGCAAGGATCTCTTTAGAATGAAAATGACGAGATTCTGGAGGAATGAATCCGGAGCGAAGACTCGGACCTGATCTTCATGTGTGGCAAAGGTCCCTCAAGCCGGTCGGATATGGTGTGCTGCAACATCATTCCACTGCATGAAAGGAGGAATTGCAAACGAGGATGTGTCTCGCTGATGTGATCGTCATCAAGGCTTTGGATACATCGGGTGGGGCGAACATCCCATTTTGCATCCATGAATATCTCATCCATCTGTCCATCAATCAGATCCACAAAAGTATCGTCCATCTAACCATTGTTGGTTGTGTGGTTGTGTTGGTTGTGCACTCTTATTTGGGAATAAATTGAGTATCCAGTTATAGAGTGTAAACTTCCAATCTGTTAGTTTTTTCAATGTGTGATTCATCATCAAATATTAAAGATAAACATTCACTCACCTTTCTTTGTAATGTAATTAAGTTTTAGACTTTGCAAAAAATAGTAGACACACTTGCATGTGAAGTTGAAATTTTTTGACCATCTATTTATTGTACAACATAATGTTGTTATTTCTGTGTAAAATGTAGTCTTCTTTGCTTTAGTTTCTATTAATTTTTTGGATAGGGGTATAACAAAAGGTGATTTTGACCATTACAACTCAGAATTTAAATGCTTTAGTTTAGCACAAGAATTGATGCTGATTGATTTTGTCTTCATGAGTTAAGTGATGTGAACAAAAGAAACAATGCAGTTTTAATTAATCAAATTGCTACATCAAGATGCAACTATGTCTTTATAACTGTGATTTGATATTATTATTTTTAAATAGTTAATAACAACAATAATAATAAATATATTGTTGTTATTGTATGATATTACATCATATTCTCAATAATTTGAATAATAAATATATAATTTATTCATTTATATATATATATATATATATATATCCAAATTAAAGATAGCCAGACATTTATTTATTTGTTCATTAGATAATTTTAAAATATTTTCTTCATTTGAAAAATAGATTAATAAATAAATTGATAATGTTTTTTCCTAAAATATTTTATTTTTATTATATTATACCTTTCAAACATTAAGTTTTTATTTCATTTTTTATTTATTTAATAAATTCATTATAATTTCTATATTAATAAATTTGATATTTTTATTAGTATCTTTTATTAATAACTCCATATATGATTTTATTAATTGATATAACATAATATATCATCAAACTTATAAATATCCATTTAAATATTTGTTTATGTCTAATATTTTATTTTTAAAAGTTTTTATATATACTTTAATTAATTGACATATCTTACATTTGTATGACCAAATTAAATGTATATTTTTTATATTGAAATATCAACATAAATCATGCTACTTTATAATAGAATATTTATCCATTGATTAAAAATATATTCATATTTGAGTTCTTTTTGTTTAAGATTAACAGATGTAAAATTTACAAACATGTATACAATGTATTGGAATTTTTATCTAAATGTGAATTAAATCCAATATTCAATGATTAAAAATGTTTAAATATAATATTTAGTTTTTTAATGTCATTTCTTATTGTAAATTTTATTAATTTCTATATATTTATATCAATTTAATCAAATTATATTTCTTTTAGCATTGATATTTGAACCAAATTGTAATAAAAATATTTTAAAAAAAACACTAAAAAGAAAAAGAAAAATATATGTATGTGTATATGTATATGTATATATAAATATAAGTTAATGTTATTAAGTTTAAAATGCTAAACAGATATGCATTTATGCTATATAAATGATTAAGGGCAGTGATACAAATAAAATATCCACGAACCGAAATGTGCAAAATTGTTTGGATGGGATTCCATACTCGCTCAACCCCCCAGCGTCACCTATCCCAAAATTCATACATCCTCGTTCAAATCCCACCATTCATCTATTCCTCCAATCTCTATCCTCATTCACACCGTACTCTGGAAAGCAGCTATAACACACAAGAAGTGTCTCCACAGCGAGATGGCGGTTGCCGTTTTAGCCTTAAACCGACTTCAGTGACATGAGGCTCCGTGAGCACCGCGCTTGAATCGTCCTGTGATTGCTGCTATTCTGTCACAAACTAGAGTGCAAAGCTTAGCTTGGAGTCATGGGGAATACATCAATAGATGTATTTTAGGCATCAACGGTAAGGTGGAGAAATGAGAGTTCCTGAGACCTCCAGCTGTTCTCTTCGATCTCGGAGTCCATCGACTTGCGCACTAAGAGCAAGGCATCAATTATGATTGAGGTTTGGAGATCGAGAGGTGCTTACTGTCTTAAAGTGAGATGAGCGGAGCATGACATAAAGCACATAGAGCATATTCGAAACGATTTCATGGCCATTACGTTACCATGTTGCTTTCTGGCCACGTCTGTATCGTGACCGTGCTTTCCAACCGACACTCTGGCTTAGAGAGCGATTGCATTTGGCTCTGCAGGCGCAGTATAACTTGATCTTGATGCGTAAGCTACTGTTTATTTTATTTTATTTTATAAAAGAGGAAAATCCAGAACCGCAGATCATTGTCGTCACGGATGGGGTCGTCAACAGCGCTGAAACGACCTCATCCGTGACGACAATGATCTGAGAAGCAAGAGAAGCATTCTAGCTCAACGAGTCCTGTGAAGCAATGTTGCCTTGCAGCTATATAATACATAGTCGCTCTTGTTGCAGAGGTTGAAGCGGTTGTTGTTGCGATCAGGCCTGCTGGTTTGAATATGGCAATCACTGAACACGGAGCATTGCAACCGCACGTGGTGTTGGTGCCGTCTCCGTCGAAGGGGCACACCATCCCGTTCATGATTTTGACGAAGCAGCTGGTTGGAAATGGCGTGCGGGTGACGTTGGTGAGCTCGGACAAGCACATCGTCTCTCTGGAGCAAGCCAAGGTCTGCCAGGAGGAGGGGCAAGCTGGCATGGACAAGGTGAACTTTGTCGGATTGCGGGAGGGGCCGTCCAATTTCATGGAGGCGATTTCCGAAGCGAGTGATGTGAGAATGGCTGAGATGTTAAGTGAGTGGTTGACTATGGCGATGGAGATGCCTCAGAAACTGGAGAGTGATGGACATTCACATACGCGTGCAGCGCCGTGTTGCATCATCTCGGACATGTTTGGCGGGTGGACTCAGGATGTAGCAAAGAAGTTTGGGATTCCAAATCATGTCTTGTTCAACTCTCCTGCAGCTTGTGCTGCCGTGCAACTTACAGTATATTAACTTACTTTTGAAATTTTCACAGTGTTTGCAACATAAGTGCATCGCAATGTGATCTCAAGTGTGTCAGCTGTGGAGGGTGGATCTAATTTAAACTTGTGATTTTTGTAACTCTTAATGCAGATACCAAAACTCTTTGAAGAGGGTATACTCCCATTTCCGAGAGGTAGTCACAAAGGCTATGTTAACATTCCTGGCATTCCTCCTCTAGATCCTCACGACCTGCCAGAATACCTGGTTGCTGAAGAATCCAGCACGAAACACAAGTTCTACACGAGACACACTTTACGGCTTTCAAATGCGTCTTGCATTCTCATAAACACATTCAGTGATTTCGAAAAAGGGGTTTTCGACGCTGTAAACAACCTTATTAACACTTCCGCGCTGAAGGTAACAGGTGATAAGTTAAAATTGCATACCCTTTTAACTTGAAATCAGCTTGACAGAAGCCTGCATATAGGATTTTCCTTCGTACAGATAAATGCCCTCCTCTTCATTAATGTTAGCTTTGGGAGCTTGCACCTATGTGGAAGCAAGGTTGGTCTTGAGAGCTGAATTGGTGCATGCAGCTGTCTGTCTTCATCACTCATGCTCCAACCTGAAGTACTTTACTATTTCCATTCGCAGATCAAGAGTTTTACACCAATTGAACCCCTGCTTGCAGTCAATCAGGGTAATTTAAAACCAGAAGACAGACATCCTGCAGAAAAATGGTTAAACACTCAGAAGGACTCATCCGTGATTTACGTAGCTTTCGGAACGGAAATTTTCTTCCCTCCTGAGCAAGTCCTTGAAATAGCGCAAGGATTGGAGGCAAGTGAGCAGCCCTTCATACTGGTCCTCCAGCTCTCCGAACAACACGGCGATAAATCGGATTTCTTCTCTGCTGGATTTGAAGAGCGCATCAAAAACTGAGTGATTGTAACAGACTGGGCACCGCAGGTGCGGATCTTGAATCATTCTGCCATTGCATCATTCATGACCCATTGTGGATGGAATTCTTGCCTTGAGAGCATTGCGGCTGGTGTGCCGTTGTTGGCGTGGCCTATGGTGGCTGAGCAGAGAATGAATTGCAGGTTTGTCCTTCCAACCCAAACTAAATCTCCTCCAAATTGAATGTACACGAAACCTTAATCCTGTCTAAAGCCAATGTCCTCCAGGTTGTTACCAATCCAGCCAGAATGAAAATTTCGGATTTTCTGTGGACTCATCACCTATAGTACAGGACAGAGTTTGACTAACACTCGCAACGATTTCCCTCGAGTCCTGATAGTGCACGGCCACTCAAGGTACAATGACCTCGGGTACTACTAGCTCTTCCTTTTGGATGCAACACTACTGAATCTCCTTCCAAGCCAACTTCTGGATCTCCCCCATCTGCAATTGCAACTTAATGTGAGATTATTAAAGATGAGAAATCCACATCAAATCTCAAGTGTATATTATTTTATTAACAATAGAATTACAAGTTCCTTGCATTGTTTGTACTTGTAGAATGTGTCTGTTCATAAAGAGTTATGTCTCTCAATGTAGATACAATTATTTATGAACTATGTATTGATTAGTGTCCAACACTCCTACTACTACATTAATATTAATATTCATCTATCATTGATTTTTATCATTTATTTTAATATTTTTTTGGCAATGATGCAATTTATTTTATAGCTAGGGCAACCACTTTAAGGCTTTGATACAAAAGTTCTATTTTCTTTGTATCTTTTTTACTACTCTATGAATTCTAGATATGTTTTTAATGATTTTATTTTGTGAGCAATTTGATCAAGCTTATAGTTAATTTTCTTGATTAGTTGAGTAACCCTTTTGTCTTTTATTATTGATTTTTCTTCAACATGACAACATTAACCTGGCATCAACTTGAGCTTCAAAGTTGGATTTTATTCAAAGCGGCAATTTTAAAGATGATGTCTCTAAGCTAAATGCTTGTGTATATCCATTTTATATTAGTTTAGCATCTTGTACTTTATATTTTTATTTCTTTATCTAACTTTGAATTCTCTATTTGTAGCAAGTTTGTGCACATATTAAAAAACTTTAGAATTTTCTTTCTAAGATGTATGCTAGATATAATTATTTTTTTAATCTATGTATAAATAATGATGTTGTTTCAAAGGTGTATTTTTTACTATTTGTTACTTGCTCCAATAGTTGTTTGTACCAATGATTATTATATTCACTAAATTTGTAGTATGCTTAAGTTGAATTATTAACCAACTTAGACTCTAATTTTAATATCTCAATTAAAACTTTTATAATCAATTTTATAAAGAATAGATGACAAAAATTCCTCAAAAATTTGAAAGGCCTTATATTATTTAGAATTAATGTATAAAATATATATCCTACTTCAATATAGGTCAAAGTTACAATCATTAATATATTACTTAAAATTACTATTATATAAGTAAAAAGAATGTCTTAGAAGAACATATGATTAGATATATGTCATTAAGGTATGAATTTTAGGTTTATAAAGAAAATAAATATCCAAATTGAACATACATTCTATATGTTTAGCTTTAAATAAAGTCTTAGTCAATATATTTATAATTGTTTTGATAGTTGGAACATAATTTAATTAAATTTTTTAAATAATAATTTTTTTCTTATAAAATGATACTAAATATTGACATGTTTATAATAAAAATGATATTTGGACTTTAATTTAAGAAAATTGCACTTTGAATATTGCAAAAAATAATAGAATGATCAAATTGGAAAAATCTCAATTTACTTAATAATTGTTATAACCAATTACTAAGTAAATTATAAGTAGAAGGTCTTGTAGAAGTTTTTTGAGGACTACAAGGCCTGTGGCCCAAGCATTAAGTTGTAGGTTGCTTTTAACACAACTTCTTAAAAGTAAAAAACTTATAGGTCAAGTTTCAGTAACCACATGACATATCTATAAAAATCTAAATATCTAATCTATATCTATAAAAATTTCTTAAAGCTTGTTAAAAAAGATATTATCTTCTTTACATGTTTCTACCTACTTTTATTTACTTCTATTTACTTCTATTTATTTAAGTAATATGGATATCTATTATCTAAGGTCATGTTTTATTTTAATAAAAGATGGGTCAATTTTACTTAATCTTATATCAAATAACATAGATATACTAAAAAAGTTATAATTTAGCATATAATATTGTTTAAATTTCAAAACTAAATATTTTTATTAATATAAAATTATTAAATATTTTTTATTTTTATTTTTGTTGATAATATTTTTAAATATATAATATACTCTATCTTTATTAATCATGTCAAATTCTTTTTGGAGGATGTCTTAAATAAGAATCAATAATATTATTATGGTATTAATTTTTATAATAGAAGAAATTAATATATTGCAAGAGATTATTATTATAAGATAGACTGTGTAACTAGAGTCAATAATACTATCATGGTATTTTTTTGTTGGTTGAATATTTCTTTAAAATATAGAAGACCTAGAAGTAGCACTAAAAGCTTCCAAATTAGAAGTAAATTCAACTTTTTATGAAGTAAATCTTGTCTACAATTTTTTAAAGATAATTGATAAATTTGCTCTCAAATATCATTGTAAGAAGGCGGATTTTTTTTTTATTTCTCATATTTGGTGATAGGAGTTGTTCTTGTTGATTTTTGATATGGGATTACAAAGATATACATGATAAAAAAGAAATTATATTTATATTTGGTTGCTGATTGGTTAAATTAATGAAAAAGCATTGTAAATTTATAAGAATCTATTAAATTCTTTCATCTTTAGAAATGCTTTAGTAGGTGTGAAAGTTTTTTTAATTAAAGATAATATCTTGTGGTATAATAATTTTTTGATTACAAGTACTTATTAAATAATAGGCTTTTTATTCTTCACAATAGTCTAAATAAATAGCTCCTATTAAATTAGAATCTAATTTCTTTTTAATTTTTTTGAATGTAAGAATATAAACCTTATTTCTATATATTTTTAAATAAGATAAATTAAGTTGTCTTTCAAACCATATTTCAAATAGAGTTTTATAAATACTTATAACATTAATTAGACTTCTATTTTACATATAATTTATTGTTAAAATAAGAAGGTAGGTCAAGTTGAAATTAAAAAATAAGAATTTCAAAAAATTGGAGATACTTATGTAATCTTAAATCTTAAACTCTAGTCATGATTTTTTTTTTTTTTAAATTTTAAACTAAATGTACAATCTTATCAACTAAAGAATTTTTAAAATCTTAATTGATATTTAGAGAATAAAATAAATCTTATAAGCAGATAATATTTTAATTTTTTAGATGTTATTTTTAATAGATCTAATAATTAAGATGTATTGGTGGAATTTATATACTTTTGAAAAGAAGTAAAAAAGTTTCACTAGCCCTACACAACTATGGATGACAATCTAATTTAATATATTGGATAATATCTTTTTTTGACAAGGTATCAATTATATATTAGAATTAATGGCAATAATTAGATCCCTCTATAGCATATAAAATATAGTCATTTCTAAGATTGACAATACAAGATACAATGTTGTAATTTCCAACTAAATCTAGAGGGACATAGAAAAACAACAGACTTAATAATGCCTATAATTATATTTGCCTTTCATGCCAATATCTTCACACAACCTATATGATTAATAGAATCTACAAAGATTGCATTAAAGGCTTTGATAACCAAGTCCAAGACCAAGACTAAATGCATATTAAAGCATGTTAAAGCATGTTAAGAAGTAGAATAGCTGTAAAAATTAATTTGATAATTTTGTAGGGTTGCAAATAGCTTAATAAAAGGCTATATAGAAAGCCTATAATTAATTTTTTTAATTTTAATTTATTTGATATAATCTAAATAATAATTATTATTATAATAAAATAATTAGAATAATTATAGAAATAAAAAAATTTATAAATATCTTAAATAATATATAATAGTGATAATTGATTGTAAGAAAAACATTGAAAATTGAATAGCTTTGGTAGTATTATCTTGATTAATAAAACAATTATTCTTTATCATATTATATACATTATATTAAATTAATAATCTTTTGTTAGATTATTATTTTTATAGTATTTAAAAATTATCTACCATAATTTTATAAATATGTAATTATTAAATTATTAATTATCTCAATATAATTGAATTACTACTAGTTTTAATTTAGACTAATATATCAACTTTTATTAAGCAATCTGGTTAACTATAAAAAATATCTATATTATTTGAATAAATAAAAATAAATAAAAATAAGTAGAAGTAGGTAGAAACATATTGTCAAGGACAATAACTGGATGAAGTCAAATAAACAAGTGAAACCTCTCTCAAAGAAATAAATATAAAGAAGTATATATATTAAAAAGAAACTGGAATGGCTAATGCCAAAAAGACAAGAAAACTAGAGACCCTTGAATTAGACTGGAAACAAGAAAGGAGTTGACAAGAGTGAAGAAGGCTTCACTTTTGTCTCTATTTATACTATCTACCTAAGAGCTAAGTGGCGACGTTCTATAGGACCTCCAACACGTGTCCAATTTACAAGACACGTTGTCCAAGTTTAAGACACGTGTCGAACTTGCAGGGCAAGTTTCCTATATGTCGCCACGTATTTAGCTTGGTCTTCAAGCTACCAACATGTGCGATATGTGGCTAACTTTATTGACCAAGTTTCTAATCCAAAAGTCTACTATGGACACTTATAAAGTCAAAGCAGCGTCTATGAAGTTTCTAGGAAGTCTAAAGATATTATAGAATTAATCTGCTTTTACCTTCTTTTATCTAGTTCTATCTGATCATATAGGTAACTATGTATATGTCCATGACATTACCCCCCCTTTAAAGGACGAGTTCCACTAGGAGCGGTGATTACATGTGTAGAAAGTCTAAGATGCGACGAATAGTATTTGCCACATATTTGATTCGCTCTTCGGCGTAAAAATCTATTTTCAACAGAATATCGATAGTATGTTCCAGCACGGGAGCTTCATTCCAGTCCTCGTTATTTGATCATTGTTGTGACCTTCATAACTTCCTTTGAATATCACATCTGGAACACCGTCAAGAGTTGTTCCTATCTCCAATAAAATCACCAAACATCGAGAATCTCTTCCAAAGTCGTGATACCTAATACGTTGTATCTCGCCATCTATTCGAGGAAGAATATGTCGCTCTTGAAGATCTTCATCTCGGTTGCGTCGTCTTGAGGGTTGTGACAATCGCAATGTCTTGTCCGATAGGTCAGCAAATAAAGGCTCTTGAGTCAAATCCGCTGGCTGTTGATTCTCCATCTCCTTAGCGTCACAAAATACAAAGAAGCTACAAACAAGGATAGAAAGTTGAATATTATCTTGCCTACATTTTGTTTCTTTTATAGGGAAAGTCTTCATCTTGGTTTCGATGGATGTTGTTGATGAAAGGTCTCCACCTTCCTCGCTGCATTCGCCAGATTTTTTGCTGGTTCCCATGTGCGCTCACTAATATCGTATCCGTGCCAGTGAACAAGATATTCCAACCTATTTCGGCGCCGCCTTGAATCTAAGGCTTCTTCTACTTCAAATTCGTTATTATTGTTCACTTCTATAGGAGGAGGTGGCACTTGTCTTCTTCTTGGTATGTTCACTATCTTATATGGTTCAAGAAGAGACACGTGGAATACAATGTGGATCTTCATAGACTCTGGTAGGTGTAATCGATATGCAACTGGATTAATTTGTTCAGAAATACGAAAAGGTCCAAGCTTACGATAGTCCAACTTGTCAGAAGTGTTGTCCTCAGAGTCTTCATATTATGCAATTTTAAGTAAAGCCATACCTTTGTCGCCACGTTGGAGCCAGGTCGTTCTTCCGACATTACACGTCATATCTTTTGTCGTTCTTGAGCTTCCTTTAATTGTGCCTTCATTGTTGTATGTAGTTCTGACAAATGATTTACCAAATCTTCCGCCGCAGGATTGTCAACTTTCGAATAGTCAAAAGTATCAAGTCGTGGATGGTAACCATAATTGGCAAAGAAAGGTGTTTGTTATGTAGAAGAATGTACCGTATTATTATAAGCAAACTCTGCCAATGGTAAAAGAGTTGTCCAATCATCTTGTTGGTAGTTGATGGTACATCTCAAATACTCTTCCAAGACTTGATTTACGCGCTCCGTTTGTCCATCAGTTTGAGGATGGAAAGCTGAAGATAGCTTTATATCCACCTTTAGAATCTTGAAAAGCGTTCTCCAAAATCTCGATACAAAGTGAGTTCCTCTATCCGATATAATATCCTTAGGTAATCCATAATAGCAATAGATATTGTCAAGGAAAAGCTTAGCTGTTTCTTTGCCTGTGATAGATTTTTTACATGATATAAAATGTGCCATCTTAGTGAAACGATCTACTATCACGAATATAGAGTCATAAGAACCTGAGTTTGGAAGATCCGTGATAAAATCCATAGACACAGAAGACCATGGTTGTTCTGGAATGGGTAATGGCTGAAGAAGTCTGTAGAGTCAGTGGCGAGGAGTTTTTGATCTTGAACAAACATCACATGTTTTAACAAAATCTTTGACTCCCTTCCACATTTGAGGCCACCAAAAATCTCTAGATATCAACTCTAGAGTCTTATTGTACCCAAAATGTCCTGCTGTTGGGAAGTCATGACGAGCTTGAAGAACACGTAATCGTGCTTCACCTTTTGGAACATATAAGCGCCCTTCAAAATAGAGTAGATTTTTCTTGAATTCAAACTTTGAAATATCATGAGACTTAGAAGAATTATTCTTAATTTCATGAATAAGGGGATCTGAGGACATACTTAACTGGACTTGCTTGAGAAAAGTTGAATCAATAGTTAATGTTGATTTCGTTGCCCGAAGATGAAATTGCTCCGGCTGCAAGAGAGTCATTCTTTATTGATCAAAAGCTGCATCTCCTTCTTTTGATACAAGATAAGAACGTCTAAAAAGTGCATTGGACAGACCTTGTTGTTTTCCTAGCCGATATGTAATAATGAACTCGAATCTTGATAGAGACATGCTCCAATGAGCCTGACGACGATTCAACACACGTGTTGACATGAAATACTCGAGGTTCTTGTGATCCGTATACACGGTGACTGGACTAGAAGCGCCTTCTAGATAATGACACCATTCTTGAAAAGAATCCACAATTGCGAGAAGTTCTTTATCGTGGATTTTGTAGTTGATCTCTGCTACCGAAAATTTCCTGGAATAGAAAGCTACTGGATGGAGTTTGTCATCTGTTCCCATTTGTGACAATAAAAGCAAAGTCAGATGCGTCTGTTTCCATAAAGGGAAAAATCAACGCGATACAAGATTGGTGCAGAAGTAAAAGCTATCTTCAAAGCTTCAAATGATGCTTCTGCTTCTTTATTCCACTCGAGCTTGTCCTTACAAGTCAAACGTATAAGTGGGGCTGCAACTTGAGAGAAGTTCTTGATGAAGATTCGATAGTAATTGGCAAATTCTAAAAAACATTGTACATCCCTTACTGTTTTTGGAATCTTCCAATCTATGATTGTTTGGACTTTCTTAGGATCCATCATGAGGCCATCATTTGAGATGATATATCCTAAGAAGTCAACTTGAGTAGTGTGAAATACACACTTTTCCATCTTGGTATACAATCCTGTTTCTCTGAGTTTTTATAAGACATGACGAACATGTGTTTCGTACTCTTGTATGTTCTTAGAGTAGATTAAAATGTCGTCTAGGTAGCAGACAACAAAATCATCTAAGAATTCATGAAAAACATCGTTTATGAGATGTTGGAAAGCAGCTGGTGCATTTGTGAGTCCAAAAGGCATAACATTATATTCAAAATGTCCATACCTTGTTCGAAATGCAGTTTTCCACTCATCTCCTTCTTTAATACGAACCAAGTTGTATGCTCCTCGTAGATCTATTTTTGTATAGATCTTAGCTTGATTCAGTTGATCAAGAAGTCCGTAGATTAAAGGTAGTGGATACTTGTTCTTGATAGTGATCTTGTTAAGCCCTCGATAATCCACACACATTCGTAGCGATCCATCTTTTTTCTTCACAAATAGAATTGGAGCTCCTGCTGGGGATTTGGAATGGCGTATGAAGTTCTTGGCCAGATTCTCTTCAATATACTCCTTGAGTTCAGCCAACTCATTTTGTGATAAATTATAGATTGGTCCAAAAGGAGGCTGAGATCCCTCTTTGAGATCAATCAAACAATCATATGGGCGATGCTCCAGAAGAATATCAGCATTTTTTTTCTCAAAAATATCTTAATAGTCTCAGTATTGGCTTGGAATGCCACTTGAAGCCTTTCCACTATCAGAAATGGGTGTTGCGTAAATAGCAAAAGTTGGTCCTTTTTTTGCTGCGTATATAAAAGCTTTTGCACCTATTAGTACAGGTTTTATTGTACCAGGCTTGTACCTTATTATTGGATCGATAGGATGTTTAATAATATCTTGGGAAAAGTCAAGTCTACGAGAATTCCAATCTATTTGAGGGTTATATTTTTCTAGCCATGACAAACCTAAAATAACTGGATTAGATGGAGATTTAATTATGTTAAAGGTTACATAGCTATTATGACCATCTATTGTTACTTTTATAGGACGGGTTTCATGAGTGACATCTCTTGAGGACAATGGGCGACCATCTATGACTTCTACATGTACGGGTTTAGGTTTCTGTACTAAAGGTATTTTACGATTCTTAACAAATTGTTCATCTAGAAAACATGCTGAGGCTCCTGAATCTAATAAGGCAGAGGCTCTGTAATTTTTTGGTCCTAAATATACATCTATCATAAAACAAGGAGAGGGTTCTGAAGAGAGAATAGGACCTTTACTAGGAATTGTACAGGGTTCCAGCTGCACGGTTCCTATTGTAGCTGGACAAATTTGTTTTCCGACATGTTGTCTTCTTTGACAACCGTACTCCTCATTTTGTAGTTGCGACGTTTCTTTGGACAATGTTGAGCAATGTGCTTAGGTTCTCTACAATATAAACATAATCCTTCTTGATGACAATGAACCTTTTCTTGTTCAGTAAGAGGTTTAAAACGTACCGCATCAATTTGCATGTCTTCTACTTTCGAATGTACGTTTTGTGAGGATGTTGATGTTGCCATTGAATAATAACGTTGAGGCTCCCTTGTACGACTCTCAAATCGAAACTCAAAAAGTTGATTGTCACACTTCACAACAAAATCAATTGCTTGACTCAATGTCTGAGGATCGGATAAATTGAGCATTAACTTTTTTACCTCATATTGTAATCCATAGAGAAATTGACTGATGAGTGCAGCATCGTCCCACTTGATATCGGTCGCTAGTTGTCAAAATTGTGAAGCGTATAATGACACTGATTGATTGCCTTGTCGTAGGATGTGAATCTTGTTGGTTGCAACACGAATTGCATCATGTTCTCCATATATCGATCAAAATTCCGCAAAAAATGCCTCCAAATTATCTAATATTGGATCACGTCGTTCAAGAAAAGATGAAAACCACGATAAGGCAGGATCCGAAAGTAATGTTCCAATAAACCTAACTTGAGATCCTTGCGTAGGATAACTCTGAGGTTGAAGTTCAATCACCAGTTGTACCTGATTGATGAATCCTCGAAACTTAGATCTTGTGCCATCAAACTTCTCAGGCAAACTGATTTTTGGTTCTCTAACGTTTGAACGGTGTTCCATCATTGGTGAGGTAGCATGGTTTGATGTAGATATTAACATAGCTCCAACCATCTCTACATCTTCACTTCTTGCTAATCTTGATGCTCTTTGTGGTGGTAAACTGAGTTGATGCATTGCAAGCATTAGTTCTCTCATTTGCTCTTGCATTTGTGCCATTGCACTCTTCATTTCCGCAAGCTCTGCCATGATAATATAATAGAAAGAAAGATGTCTACTCTTACTTCAAGAAATACGGAACACACACTCAAAAGAAAAAAAATTCTAGAAACAATATCAGTTTAGAAGTGGGTACTCCACGACTTCTAATATGCTTATGTCTTATCAAGAGAAAGGGGTAATCCACTCTTAATCAAGAAAAGACAAAGCTCTGATACTGTATGTGTACTCTTGTCAATCTGTCAAGGACAATAATTGGATGAAGTCAAATAAACAAGTGAGACCTCTCTCAAAGAAATAAATATAAAGAAGTATATATATTAAAAAGAAACTGGAATGGCTAATGCCAAAAGATAAGAAAACTAGAGACTCTTGAACTAGACTGGAAACAAGAAAGGAGTTGACAAGAGTGAAGAAGGCTTCACTCTTGTCTCTATTTATACTATCTACCTAAGAGCTAAGTGGCGACGTTCTATAGGACCTCCAACACGTATCCAATTTACAAGACACGTGTCCAAGTTGCAAGACACGTGTCGAACTTGCAGGGCAAGTTTCCTATATGTTCGCCACGTATTTAGCTTGGTCTTCAAGCTACCAACATGTGCGACATGTGGCTAACTTATTGACCAAGTTTCTAATCCAAAAGTCTACTATGGACACTTATAAAGTCAAAGCAGCGTCTATGAAGTTTCTAGGAAGTTTTTCTAAAGATATTATGGAATTAATTTGCTTTTACCTTCTTTTATCTAGTTCTATCTGATCATATAGGTAACTATGTATATGTCCGTGACACATATTAGAAAGATAATATCTTCCTTAAGAAGCTTCAAAAAAGTTTTTTAAGCATGGATTAGATACTTAAACTTTTGTAGATATGCTACATAGCTATTAAAACTTGTCCCATACTTGTAAGTTTCATACTTGTAAGAAGTTACATTCAAAACAACCTATAACTTAATACTTGGACCATAAGCCTTATAGTTCCTACGAGACTGTCACAAGATCTTCTTTATAGCTAATATATATAGAAATAAGACAAAGACCATCCTTAGTCATGTCAACACCTTTCTTATATATTAATTTTGGTTCAAGACTTTCTAGTCTCTTTGTATTTGGCAATAGCCATTTTAATTCTTTTCTGTCTTATAACTATCTCTTCTTTCTTTACTTTCTTATTAAATGATACATGAAAATATTGACTTTTGGATTTTATCTAGATTCATGTCTTTGATATTATCTAAGTAATAAAATCAAATTAATAGGGACCAAACAATAGGAAGATTTTGACTAGTAGGATTTAGATAATTGAGGATAGATTAGACATATCTAAGAATCAAATCTACCTAAGAATTATTGTTTTTCTACTAAAATTGAGTTGCATGTAGTTTGGCTCAAACCAATAGTTGGTGCAAAAATCTTTTTAATATAGATTCTAACTACAACTTGTCAATTTTGACAGAAGGAAAATTATTATTTAGATTTAATATTTTCAAATCAATATTTTATATGGTTAATAACTTCTATTTGATTTTAGAATTTAGGATGTACTTTCTTAGTCATTTTAAAATACACATGATATATTTTAAAAGCCAACTACATTGTTAATCCTCTCTATATTATAGAACTTTTATAAAATGATATGAAAGTAGAAGAATCACCAACTAATAATTTAAGATTTTTTTTTTTTTTTTTTTTTTTTTTCCTTCTTCTTTTTATGCTTAGAATATAATACTGAACCAATTTATTTTTTAATCAAGAAGAAAAATATATATATCTTTTTTAATAAACCAATAAGGTTCTAATTATATTAATTAATTTAATATAAATTATCTTATAATAATTATTCTAATTTTAATAATTTAATATTATAATTTTATTAAAATATAATAGATAGAATTTATGTAACATAAATTATGTTACCTTTATGGAATTGAAATTTTTTTCAATTTTATTTTAATATTTTATTTAAAAATTAGTATTAATTAAATTATTTTATTTAAAAATTAGTATTAATTAAATTATTTTATTTAAATTAGTAAAAATTAAATAACACTATTTAAACTCCCATATTAATTAATTTTATACAAATAGTCACTCTTTTGTATTCTTTTTGATTTTTTTGTATAAATAATAAATCAATTAATATTAAAAATAAGTTAGAAATAAAGAAGTTTAATATATATATATATATATATATATATATATATATATATAATATATATATATATATATATAATTTATTAATTAGATAATATTATTTCATTAAATCATAATCAAATTAGTTAATCCAAAATTTATCAAATAAATTTGTCTTTTCATTAATTTCAATGAAACTTATAACAAAGTTGTTAACTCTTTTCACTTAATTAAATACTTAGACAAATGAAGATTTGATTTGATAATTGGGTCCTTATTTTATCTACAATCACAAAAATATAATATATTTCTGTTTATATAATATCTTAAAATATCTTATAAATTCTATTCAAACTTGAATTTACTAAAAGTTATATTATCAAATTAAATAATATAATATTTCCATATTATAGACTAACATAAAGATTATAAAAAAAAATAAAAAGTTAGAAGCTACCAAAATGTACTATGAAGTGCTCCATGAAATAACCATCTTGTTAAATATTGGAATGAATAACAAATTAATGAAAAAAATTCTAATGTCATCTATTATATATATGTTTAAGCAGCTCTTTAAAAAAGATACTGAATTAATAGATAAAGATTCTTACACACAATTATTGATCTGGATGATTTTAATGCCAAAGAAATGACATCTAATGTAATTTGAGCCCTAAACATGATAAAGGCACTGTGCAACCATGTATTTTTGTATGTATCATGTAGATTAAAGAAATACATGCAAAACACATAATTACTTAAGGTTTCTACAAAATTATCTATTAGAATACATTATCATATTCTAATATAATGTAATATAATATAAACAAATAGTAAGATCAAAATAGAATAATTAAGAATATATAGAAGGACAAATTTAGAAATTAACAACAAATAAAAGTGTATTGAATCAACTACATGCAACATTCTATTGACAAAAAACTACAAGATAGATTTTTGTACTTTGTAAAATAGTCACCAATATTTTGAGGTCAATCAAAATTGAAAAGACAAATCGCCAAAAGTCCTATGATGCTCTATCTTCAGAGTAATACAATTACCCCACAATTGAATTTAGTCCTGATATTCAATTGTAAGAAAACACAACAATTATTTTATCTTTTTAACAATGAAATACACTTTCCAAACAAGTCTTGAAAAGGAAACCAAGTATAGTGGTACAATCAGCTAGACTATCTCCAACAAACAATCAACGACGTCCATTCAAATGCTTTCAATGACGGAAAGGATCCAGTTCGTGTGAATGAGGGAGGTAAGGCTTCCACAGAATCACATTGGATGACATCAAGATATTCGAGGAGCGGCAATTTGTAGAGAGCGGGCAGAGATTTCAGCTCTTGTAATGAGTGCAATGAAATAACTCGAAGTTGTTGAAAGTCCTCTATCCATGATGGAAAACTGAGAAGTTTTGAAAACATTCCAATTTTCAGTACTTCCAACTCCTCAAGCTCACTTATTGCATCTGGCAATGTCTCTGCCTCAAACCTGGATGTATTCAATTCAGTGGCATCAAAAAGCGTTAACATTCTGGTTTGTACTACTTGAAGATTGTTATGTTTAACGCTATTAATTTTATTACAATACTAGAAAGTGCATCCTGTTTGAACATATCGATGGTGATTTAGACCACTTTTTGTTGAGTTTTTTTAACAAAATCTGTCCTACAAATGTCTGAAGCAAGTGGTGTAGATCAATATAAATGTACTAGTCCTTTTAGACAAGGTGTTTTTTTAGTGGTGTTGCTACTTGTAAATTAATAAACGTTTGTGTATACATACCACATACAAATCTATCTAAAACAAAAAAAAAATAAGTTAAATTAAATGGATATTAATAGTTTTGATACTCTTGAAGGAATTTCCTTTTTTATTTTATTTTCTAAAAATATTTGAGAACTCTTGATTTGTGTTCTTAGTGAATGAACCCACCTCCTAGTCACTTCACCATAATTTCCCATAGTGCCTTCAAGGATTAATGTGTGCAACTGGGGTGCTTGTAATTGTTCAAGAAGTGCGGTGATCTCATGCTCTTTTGGCTTCCAAGGGTTGAGTCAACCACTCTCGAGGAAAATTTGTCAATCTGCCGGCACAAAATAAACATGTCCTTTTATGGGGTGGGATACAATGTTCCAATGTGTAGAGTGCCAAGTCTCTGAGGACATCATGCACTTTGAATTTGAAGTTCCTTTCAAACATGAAACAGTCCACTAGGTCTATGAGAGACCAGCCAATAAGTATCCCCAATAGGCAATATGCATCTTCTGTGAGATCTTTCCTGCACACTCTCACAAGTTTTTCTCCAATCCAGTACCATAAGTGGTACTCTGCATCAACAGTTGCATCCTCTAGAGAGCAACCATCATGTGAAATGAGCAATTAAACTTGTACTGAATACCTGTTACATGAGTTACTAAAACAACAATTTACCTTTGTAGTGCATTTTTCTTTTCATCGATTGCAAACATCATTCATCAATAAAAATGTTCAAACACGGTGCACTTTCTACCAATTTCGAGTCATCTTACACAATCTCGAGATATTTCAAAACGGTAAAGAATGAGATTTCGTGGATCGGATTTGTTACCCGGAAACGCAACGAAGTAAACAAAGCACTGCTTGGCACGAGAATCGATAGTATCAACCTCGTCATAACTCAGCTTCATGCGATGAAAAAGCTGCACCTCAGCATTCTGGTCGAGCACACAAGAGTCTCTCAGCTTCTGCAAATCGAGTTCCCAATGACCCACTCGCGTCTTCCCCACCATCGCACCGCCAATGACCTTCAACGCCAAAGGCAGACCTTTACACTCCCCAGCAACCAACTTAGCAACGGTCTCCAGCTCATTGGGGCACTTGCCCACTCCTCCAAACGCATGCACAGAGAAGAGTTTCCAACTATCCTCTTCGTTCAAGCTTAATACCACGAACTCTGCGGCGTTGGCTCTCTGGAGAACTGATTGCTTTCGGGAGGTGACGAGGGTCACACTGCCCGGTCCTTTTGCGATGTCCAACCACTCTAATAAGCTTTCTTCCCAGAGGTCGTCCAAGATGAGGACTTTGCGCGTGAGAAGCTCGTTGTAGAGAATGGTTCTGGAGTCATCGGGCGATGAGGACATCCATAGTGAGACCTGGAGGGTGTCGCTCATGCTCTCGTACAGTGCGTTGATTGATGCGTCTCTGCCGATGGTGAGCCAGATGATGGACGTTTGACTCAATTTTTTTGTGTAAGGGGACTTAATACCTAGAAGTTCATTTTGAAATGCAATGGTTCAAAAGTCTTACAAAGTTCTCCGCTTGTTGAAGAAAAGTACTCCTTTGTAAGTCTTAGCCTTTGGATATCGTATAAAGTGAGAGTATAAGCGCTCCATATGATTATTTGCTTGTGAAAAAGCTTATGTTATTATATATCATATGTGCCTTGAATTTTTTTTAATGATTTCTGTAATGTGAATGGAGATGTTTTTTTTACGACATAATTTTGATCTGATCCTTGTAGAACTCTCTAATATTGATGTCTGAAATTCATCAACAAAGAGTATCATTTAAAATTGGTTACCTTGCGAAGGGATTCATGAGACGACTTTTTGGACTGCTTTTTCTGCCTCTTCCAGGGCGGTCTTCAGGCTCCATAACCATTCATCCACAGTGGTAGTAGGGGTCGATTGGTCAAGTGCATGAGTCACAAGCGGGGAGATTTCCTTGAGCATCGATTGCAAACCTCGGCAATACTCCTTGCATCTGTAGGCCTTCTCTGCTTCTATAATGATACGATGGACTAACTCTGAAACCAAGGCTTCAACAAACCCTGGGTCTGACATCTTCGCCGAAGCCTTGTCTAGATCAGATCTTGATGTATTCTTTCATCAACTAAGCGTATCAATGTATTTGAGAATGGCCTTAACCTTCTTATATCTGGATCAGTGTTCCGTGCGTAATCAGTTCTGCATGTAATTGAAAAGCTAGTGTGATTTGCGACCTTCAGGGTCGGGCGAACACCATATATCCAAAAATTTATGACACAATAGAGTTGCCCTTGAAATGCTGCAAAAGCAGGGTCCTGAACCTGTGTCATCAAAAGTGATGAGCCAAATGATCTTATTAATCTTATTATAGTGAAAAGAGTATGAGGCAAGTCATGTCAATAGTTATTTTTTGGTTATTATAATGAATATTTTTAACAAAAGTCATTAGAGAAAATTGCTAAAAAAACTAAATTTTGACAAATAATAGATAAACAAGAATAATTTATTCAAATGTCTTTCAATCTTGCCACACTACAAAACATACAATCTAAAAAGTAGCATGAACGATAATAAAGCAATAACTAATAGATTGTAGATATTTTAAAATAACCATTCCATCAAATAAACCATAATGTGGATTTTATTCCATTTGTAAGTAAGAAATCAATACTACTCTTCAAAACCACGTCACTGTCGATTCATTCTCTTCTTGCAACAAGAGTATTTAAAAATGATAAGAATATAAACAAGAAAATAAAGAAATAATCAAAACAGAACAGCGCTATGCAGTGTCTATTACAGCGCTACCTGCCGGCTGCTGGGCATCCTACCGCAAGAAAAAAGAACTGAAAATGAAAACGGAAGGAAATAAGAGAAGTCTCAACAATGAAAAAGACAAATTCTGGAAGTAAAGAGCTCCCACGAAGGATCAAGAAGGGCGAAAGTGTGTAGAATGGTGACAAAAGCCAGAATGCAAATTTCTTTATTTATTTATTTTTCCTTCTTGTAACAGAAGGGATTTACCACATTGCTGTCAGAAATGTAGTTACAAGCGAGTGCCCAACATCATTTGGCTCCCATAAATGATCTGGGCAAATTTACACATGCGATGAGACGGTTCTTCTGAAAACTAGAAGTCTTTTATTTATTTACTTGTGGGGAGAGTTTGCAACATTCCCATACTCATTTGGTGGGTCAGAACTGAAAAGAACTTACACAGCAGTAGCTAGATTTTTGGGCATGCATCCAAGGGCTTCGAATCGTGGGATCCTCGTGGCCCCTCATGCAATGGTCGTCGCCGTTGCTTCGGCTTCATTCAATGAGGACCGGAAGCTGCTCCAGAATTCCTCCTCTGCGATGAGGGCTCTCCAAAGTAGCAGCAAGATCTTCATCAAGATGCGGAAACGAGAACTGTCCAGCCTCCATGCCTGCGACACAAACCGCAATGCAAAGTTCAGGGCAGCAGACTCTGCAAGTCTAGATTGCAGAAGCATCGAATCATCAGATCCAAGGAACCACAGACTGCACGCATGAAAGAGGCAGAACGGGTCGGAGAAGACGGTACTAGAGGAGCTGACCTCCAGCCTCTTCACCAGAAGGCTCCCCGCCGGTCCACGAAAGCCTGAGCACGCTCCTCCAAGTTGACGTATGAGTGCTGTGGATCCACAGCAGAAATGCTGCTACCAGCAGCAGCAGCAGCAGGGCTATGGCAACCCAATTGAACTGGCCACTCCCCAGCAAGCGCAGCGGCACATGCACCCTGAGGTAAAAAGAAATGCCTCTCAGCAATAGTTCACCACACACATCACCGTAAGTCAAGCACTAAACAGATTGATGGATTCAAACCCTAGGAAAACAACGAAGGGATTGTGTTCTGTACTTGTGGAATACTTCGGAAGCCATTAGATGGAGTGCATCCGCCGCGCTAGCTGTATACCACCGTGGGCACTATGAAAACACTTGCAATCATGAGCTGGAAATTGACCCAAGCACAACAATCGACCACAATCGACCACAATCGACCAACCCAGAATACAACTCAAGACTGGATTGAGGAATCTGGATTTATAGGGCAGTTTCATTATGATTCACGGAATTCTTGTTTAAATTGAACTGCCCACGGCGTCAATCGCTCTCGAGCTCCATTGGAATTGGAACTTCTGGCTTCCAGAACCACAATCCACCGTCACACGCTCTCCAAAATGAAAGAATAAATACTGTATGTACAGACATACAGTCAGCACGTTTATTCTTTATTTAATAACGTTGACGCTGAATTAAAGTGACCCATTCGCACTTTTATTCTTAGTTTACCCGTGCTATTCTTTCATTTGGATGTTTTATTCTTTCATTTTGGAGTTCTAACGCATTTGCTATTCTAATCTAATATTTTCCATATAAAAACCATTTTAAAATAAGTCATCTTGTAAAAACTTTTAATTTAATTTTTTATAATTAATAATTAAAACATCTTTTGTTAAATTTTTATTCTTATAAATATAATTTTTATTCTATATAAAAAATATTCTTATTATATATGTTAAAGAACCAAAAAATAATAAATATAAAAAATTATCTAATTATAAAATTAGATTACTAAAATTAATATTAGTTTTGTAAGAAATTTAGATATTTCATCTATCATAGGGTTTTAATTTTTTTTATTTCTATTAACTTTTTTTTTTGAATTTTTTTTTGAATTTTTGAATTTTTGAATTTAAAAAAATTGTGAAAAAATATTTTTACCATCATATTATTAATAGCTCTAAAAAAAAATATTCTAATGTAACAATAGAAATAGTGACCTTTAAAATATATAGTAGTGCATTGGCAAAACATAGTCTGATCTTTTTTGAATTAAACTAAATTTATTATATATTCTATCAAAAACTTAGAAGATAAGAGTAAAGGTCTAACAAACATATTTAATCCATATGAGTCTACCATCTACGAACCCAACAAGGACTTCGACGACTTCAACAAGTTCGACGACTACTCACTGTTTTATAAACGGGGCTGAGTTTCTTCTCCACGACTCATATTCCACGAAAGGTCTCCACTTAAACCATCGTCAATGCACGTTTAGCTTTGATGGAAATCAGTAATGTAGCGTGATTACATTTATAATGAACCGTTTCTAGGCTAGCTACTCTACTACATATAATCTCCAGCTTCACATACTGAGATCAGCAAACGAGATTAAGAAGTTACCAGCCTCGGCTCTGGAGACGGAAGCTCCGCAAGAAGAAGGATGAGTTAAGCTGCTTCTTTCGAAGTCTTTCGATCTGTCTGCTTCTTTCGAAGTCTTTCGACCTGTCTGCTTCTTCCGAAGTCTTTCGATCTGTCTGGCCCTACGGAGGAGAAGACGTGCACTTAGCAGAAGAAAAACAGTCCCTGGTCCTTGGAACTTGGGTGCAGGGCACGTCCGTGACAAGACAACTTCGTTAAAAATAGCATGAACTTACAAATTCATCCCACAGTAGCAACACTAGATTACTCACTTCTGGTTGCAGACCAACTGTGAACTAGTTACTACAAAGATCACTTCCAAATCATTGCAGAAATGATAACTTGCATTCTCTTAGATCCACATCGTACGGATACTTGACATGTATGACTCACGATTAAAGACTTATGCAAACGGTTCTGGAGAGAATGATTCCCACACTTAAATTGGGTTTACTCTCGGAAATGGGTTAGAAATAATACTTGTATGGCATGTCTAGAAGCATCCTGTAACACTGTGTATTGTATGATCCTTTGGGTATAAAAAAGTTTTGAAGATCATAGAAAAAATAATTGCAAATTAAGAGATACAGAATTTGCAAACAAGTTTTGCCTATGGCAAACTGCCTTCTACTTGGTCAAATTAGCTCCTGTGTGATTTGTTAATAAAATTTAATATTATTTTGAAGAATGATATATTTTTCATTATCCTTAAAATTTTCAAGATTTTTCATTAAAATTGATATTTATAATGATTTGTATAAATTTTAGACTTTTAAAAATCAGATTTATTAAGAAGTCTCAACTTCGACTTGTTGGATTTCCCTGGTTATAGAAGCTCTTATAACTGCCTTGAAGTAATAGCTCCTTATAACTGCCTTGAAGTAATAGCTCCTTATAACTGCCTTGAAGTAAGCTCTCAACCCTCCAAAAGTCAGGTCCAAAGACTTTAAAATGGAAATGCTAGGTCACTCTAACTGCAGCTGACCTCCACACTTGTACTTCAACAGTTGAGGTTGAAAGGTTGCCTCCTCAGTTGAAGCTCCACGATTCAGCTCCGAAGCGCTCTTCAGGACTCCAACAACAGTAGCTTATAATCTCCAACTAATTAATTCTTCACACATCTATGAACTACATTGTGAATTGCACTTCAACCACACAGAACGCAACTGAAACTTCAGGGAATTAAGTAGAACTGAGAAAATGTGTGGCTAATGAAATTCCGGTATTGCTTCGCCGTTGTAATGCAAAAAGAGAGGTTTGCAGTAGCGCACAATATTGTCACGTCTGGCTGTTGACAGCGGTGTAGCTCCGATTATTTAGAATAGTTTACTTCAAACATCTCAGCTGCGACTTCAACTTCTGAGGGGGTGCCCCATCTGCAAATGCCGGGAGCTGTGGCAATAGTCGCAGGCACCATGGCCGTCAAAGCAGTGTTGGGAGTACTTCTGTCGGAGCTGGTGAAGGACGCCGCGCTTTCGAAATGGAACCGCAACAAGGACGCGACGCAGCTGGGCAGGATGCTGAGGGAGCTAAAGCCGATTGTTGATAGCATTGATCCGTGAACAACTAGAGGAGCTTCGCATCGAGATGCAGCGGCAGAATTTGGCTCGGACTACCAAACTGGCACTTGACACGTCGCGTCGCGAGTGGAGCAAATCATTTGATGTGATGGCTGTGATATCGTCTATCACAAGTGAAGCGGATGCCATCCTGTTGACTTCCACACACACTAGTACTTCGCTAGAAGCCTCCACCTTCACTGACAGGCCGCACGGCGTGGACAGCGAGACGGTGTTTGGAGGAGACGGGATGGTGGAAGAAGCAAAGCAGCTGATACTGGACCAAAACACGCACATGTTAGGATTCTAGGCATTAGACGGGTCCGGTAAGACGCTTGCCGCTCAGCGAGCCTTTGATGATGACGCCATTCGAGTGCACTTCACAGGAGGCTGCTTCTGGTTCACTGTCGGAAGAGACTTGTCAGCGGGGAGCCTCTTCCACAACCTCGGACTAAAGATCACTGGTCGCTCAGCCGCCAGCCAGAACATCCTCATGGAAGATTTGAAAGCACAACTACATAATGAGCTCCTGGATAAGAAGAACATGCTGGTTGTCCTGGACGATGTTTGGGAAGAAGATATGCTACGCTAGGTGGCATCTGTTCTCCCCTTAAGAACGGGGTGCAAAATCCTCGTCACCTCTCGCATCGACCAGGTCTTGGACAAAAACCATGTGACAAAGCTCGCAGTCCTGTTGCTATCTTCAGAGAACAGCTGGAAGTTGTTCTGCTGGCAAGTGTTTTGAGGGACCGCTCTTGTGCCCGCGGAGCTGAGAAAGCTAGCCCAGGACGTGATGGGCGAATGTGGTGGGCTTCCGCTGGCACTCAAAGTTATTGGCAACTTGTTTGCAGGGAAAAATGATAGGGGCTTTTGGGAGTTATCGTTGCAAAAGCTGAGGAACGCGGATGTTCTAGACCAGGATCACAAAACGTGGATCTACAGTCGACTCAAACTCAGTGTCGATGAGCTTGCAAGTATCAATCCAAGGCTCAAGGGTTGCTTTCTGTACTTTGCTGCATTGCCAGAGGATTGGAAAGTTGGAGTGTACGAGGAATTGCTGCCGATGTGAAGAGGGGAAGGGAAAGTGGGACAAAATTTTATAGTATGATCTGAAGCTAGAAGCTTGTGAACTGGTGGGCTGGCTGGTCTCCCGCTCGCTGATCGAACTCAAAAGTGAGGAAGAAGGTAATTTGTATTGCACGGTGCACGATGTGCTTCGGGAGCTGGCGCGCCACATTGTGCAGCACAAGATGGCCATCACCAAGCGAGAGTGCCTGTATGAGGCAGGGTGGGAGTTGGGGTTTCCTCGTGAATGGGCAAGTTCTTATACCATGGATCCAGGTAGAGGCAGCAGGACTAGTCTTTCAGTTTGCAGGTTGTCTGTCATGTCGACAAAGGTGGAGGAGCCACCTGTCAAACTGTTGGATGCCCCGAAGCTGTATGTTCTTCTGTTACGAGTCAATCCGTTGGAGGTTATTCCCAAGAGCTTCTTCAACAATCTTTGCAGCATCCGCGTTCTGGATCTGAGGAGGATTGATATCACTGCGCTTCCGAAGAATGTGGGAGACCTAAAATTTCTGTCAGTACTCAATGTGTCTGAGACGCTAATAGTGACGCTTCAAGACTCTATCGGGAAGTTGACCGGCATAGAGGAGATGTATCTTGATGGTTGTTATCATCTCACTCACTTACCTCGCAGTCTGTCTTCCCTCACCAGGTTGCGAATTCTGAGTGCTTGTATATATTCCGCAGTGTGGAGAGATCGTCGGGAGGTGTTCAGAAGGAAATAAGTGCTGCAAGACCTCGTCGCCTTGGTTAACTTGGAACATTTGCGTCTCTTCAATACTTCCTCCTCCAAGGTATTGTTCGCAGTTGGATTGTTGACGACACTGAAAAGGCTCCAGACGTTGGAGGTAATGGGAGCTTGGCACCTGAGAGAGTTCCCAGAGTTAAAGTCTAATGACTTGCAAGACTTGGAATGCCTTCAGCTTACATGTGAGGGGCTCGCTTCTCTTCCAGACTCCTTGTGTTCCTTGTCACTTCTGCAAACCTTCATGGTACGTGGTGCAACGTTGGTCTCACTTCCAGCTCTAGATTGTCTTTCAAATTTGGTGAGTTTGATGCTCATTAATTGTCATGCATTGGAGGTTTTATCAGCTTCATTTGGCTTTCTATCTCTGAATAATTTCTATTTAGATGGATGTGATAAAATTGCATCTCTGCCAAAGTTGGAGAATAGTGCAATGGTATGTCTTAAACAAATTCATTTAAGAAGATTGGAGAAGCTTGATGTTCTTCCAAGGTCACTTGCAAGATAAAAGAACTTACAATCTTTAGATTGTATGAACCTCAAGAACTTGGATCATGAACATCTAAGCTTTAAGAGCTTTACTAATTTTAAAGAACTCAGTGTATATGGTTGTAGATCACTAAATAGTCTTACTTTGTTATCCCACTTCAAATTGCTTGAAATGGGAGGACAATATAAAGCTACTATCTCTATAAAATTAGAGCACGTTGTCGTGTTGTGGTTTGGCTACTATGTGAAAAAATTGTACATGTATATTTAATGTACAATTTACTACTTAGTTAAATGAAAATCATTTCAATGGATTTTATTGGTTATAGGATGTGATTAGGTTGCTAGTTTAAAAAGGATCTATTAAAAGGATTATTATTAAGGTTTATACAACCTTATTTTCTTTTAGTAGTGACTTTTGAAGTTAATTTTATATGGATAATAACTTGTGTATATCTTAAGTCACCTTTGTTAGACATTGGTGATCCTTAAGATCTTATTTACTTCTTTTATTTGGTGCTTAAAGCACCAAGTATGTAAATCTTATAAGAAGAAGGGTTAGAAAAGGGTTTTTAGTGTAAAAAGGGTAGTTTGGCCATCCATGTGGATGAATAGAGGTGGATGATAGAAATCTCTATTCTAATTGGCCAAAAATCATGCCCAATGGGCTTCAAGGAGGCTGCCCGAGGGTTTATTAGAAGTTAGGGTTTGTTTTTCGAGGGGAGTTGAACATCAGAGGCAAGGGTTATCAGGTTTAGGTTTTTGGGTATGGTTTAGGTGCAAATCTTGCATGATTTGGACTTTTAATGAAGAAGTTATAGGCGCTCAAAGTTAGGGTGTCGATTTTGAACCTACTGTCACTCTTTTGGGTATATCTCGCGCATACAGAGAGCAATCAAAGATCGGCGACTAGGGTTGGAAAGCGCACTTTCTTGGCTACACTTTTTACATACAGCTCGATAAAATCCAAGCTAGGATCAAGGAGTTATTGCAAGTTGAAGTCAGTGCTTATAAGCTAAAAGCAGTAAGTGACTCTGCTTAACTAGCGGTTACATTTTGAGCTATATCTTAGTCAATTTGATAGATTTTTGACTCAAAATTTTTAAGAGTATATATGTTTATGTCACAAGACTATGTGCAAAATTTTTGTGGCATTAGGGTTTTGGGTTTGTGAGATATAGAGAAAATAGTGCTCAGGTGTCTCTGAGCTAGGGTTTTAAGCACCTGCTAGGGGTTTTGAGATATCAAACGATTAGAAGTATATTTGCGGTTGAATTTTTTTTGTGATAAAGCTTAAAGGTGAATTCTACCTTGCCTGAAAGTTTGAAGAAAACTGAACGGCTGGATCAGAAGATATGATTTTCTAAAGTTTGAAGAAGAAAAACATCCTTTGCGGGAAAATATATTTTTAAGGGTTTTTGTTGCAAATTTGGACTTTTGTGCATACTAAAGGTGTTTTTGGGAGCCAAGACTTTATGGAGGTGTAAAAAGTGGATGTATAGAGCCATGATATGATTTTGATATATAGATGAGTCTTTAAAAGGTTTTTAAGGATTTTCTACATATCATAGAGAAAACTTATGTACAAACCTACTTAAAAATAAGAGGTTTTAATCATACAAAACCTTTTTCTTATATTATCGTGTGTATTTGTCCTTCTTATTAAGGACAAATAACTCATTAGAATTTAGCCAATAAATATTAAGTAAAATTCTCTACAACTAGGTACCCGGTGTATTCCTAGATAGAAGTTCACGCCCCACGACAACGTAATTTTAGAACAAAGGGTGACATTGAAGAAATGAAAATAATAGATGATTTATAACATGATATTGATTTGTTTGATTTATTTATTATAATTATTGAATTCCTATACATCATGACAAAATTTAAAGTTGGCTTGCTTTTCAAATACTTAAAATCCAAAAAATATCATTATGTTTAAAATTAAATATTTTAATATATATTTGCCACTATTAGTATAATGCCAAGGACAAAAAAATACAAAATAAGAGACTTGAACTAGAAAGAAGTTTCAAGAAGAAACCAATAAGCACTTGAATTATCTAAATGAGTACATGAACAATACTAAAAAAGGATAGCTAGAATTCCAAGAGATACACTGTCAAAATTGAAGAATTCTTCAATCTTGACTCTTATATATATATATATATATCCCTATGTAAGATGATTCTTGAATGGCTTTCATCAAATTAAGAAGCTTCTTGAATAACTTTTATCAACTTAGAAGCTTCTCGAGCTCCTTCCACGAACTTAGAAGCTTCTTGAGTTATTTTCACCAACTAAGAAGCTTCTTAACCAACTTTCACTAACTAAGAAACCTCTAAAATATTCTAGAAGGTTCTATGAACTTCCAAAGTGTATATTCCTAACATCACCTTCTTTTCCAATGACAAGTTTAAAGAAAAGCTTATACCTTCAAAAATCTTTCTATATACATAAAAAATCAAGAATACATTGTATTAATGAAACTATATATTTTTTTCTCTATTTTTTGATAATAGATCCTATTGGTCTTTAAAAAAATTGTCTATAGCCTTGACATAGTATCTTTGTTATTGAAACATCTAATCTAAAGATCTGATCTTCATTGCAGCCTTCAAAATATCCTCCAAACAAGATCTTAGACTTAGAAGAATTCATCTTTTCAAACTCAAACAATATCACTAAAGCTTGAGTATTAGAATTGAGACTTATATGGTTAGATGTTGCTCTTAATGGCTCCAACCATGGTTGTACTTAGCATTGAAATATATCGTCTTGATTTTATTTAATTGAAGGTTGTGAATATTGTATTACTTTATTCGAAGCTTGCGTAGTGAGTAAATTCTCTAAATCTTGTTCTACTAAATCTTTCAACATTTAAAGGTTAGATATGGTGACTCATTTGCTTCTACCTTTTTATTTTAACTTAGAATAGATGATTGTATATTGATGAAGGTTTTAGTTTAATTCTCCTTCTTTTATGAATATTCCTTGAATCCAATCTTTACCAAAAAGTTATTATCAAATATATTTGGATTTGTGAAAATAAAATTAATAAAATTCCTATATCTTTTGAGGTGCATTGGCAAGATTTTTGGCCAATTTTTATGTACACTCATTGATATCATAGTCGAGCCAATAAACAAAGTATTCCAATTTATTCCACCTTCGTTATGAATCTAATACCTTTTTGACCTTGTATTCTTCATGATTTTTGATTTTAATATTAGATGGCGATTATTATACTCTTCCCAAAATATATGACTTTTTATAAGATTCCAAATCAGAGACATAAAAAAATTGATGTACCTTCATAAAAGATGGTAATTTCAACTGATATGCCACTGAATTAATTTGATTCTAGATGGAAAATGGTCCTAATCTTTAATAGTCTAATCTATTGCATAGTTACTTGGTCTTGATGTTCCGTTGAAGAAGCCATACTTTATTTCTAATATGAAAAATAAATAGTTAATTCTTGAATTTATCTACAAATATCTTGTAAGCATCTTGAACTGCTTACAATTGAAGCTTCAAGGTTGTTTAATGTTATGATAGATACTTTACAAATCCTTTAATTGTTAGATTATTATTCTTTGGTATATTCCATAGATCAAGTTTTAAATGATATCCATAGCTAAAATAAAATGATGTTTATTGAATTGAAGCATGAATAGTATTGTTATATACAAATTCTACTAATGGTAGATATGAGACCTAATCATCTTGTTAATAATTGATGCTGCATCATAAATACTGTTCCAAAACTTGATTAACTTGTTTTGTTTGGTCATCAATTTGAGGATAGAAAGGTGAAAAAAGTTTAATGTGTACCTTCAATATTTCAAAAAGACATCTCCAAAACTTAGATATGAACTAGGATCCTTGATCAAATACAATGTCATTGATAGGCAATAATATCAATATATATTGTCAAAAAAGAGCCTTGCAGTTTTTTCATTAGAAATAGTCTTCTTATAAGGAATGAAATGAATCATCTTTGTGAGTCGATCAACCACCACAAGGATATTATCCAATAAATTGGATGGCAATAGGTCCATGATGAAATCCATTAAGATAGAAGATCATGATTGTATTAAAACAAGCAAAGACTGTAAGAGTCTATAAGGACAATATTGAAGATTCTTGGACCTTGAACATATGTCAAAAAAGAGTACAAAATCCTTCACAGCCTTTTATAATTGAAGCCACCAAAAATCTCAAAAAATAAGTTTCAAGGTCTTGTTAAATCCAAAGTGACTCGTAGTTGGAAAGTCATAGCAAAATTGAAGAACGTATAGTTGTATTGGTCCTTCTAGGATATACAAACGTTCTTCAAAATATAAAATATCTTCCTCTAGCTTAATAGAGTTTATTATCTATATCCATTTATAAAAATACGACCCTTACTATAAAATCAGAAGCATTGATTTCTATATAGAATATTTTTAAAAAATCTAAATATATCAAAATTAGAACTATGATAAATATTATTTTGAGGTCTTAGAATGCCTTCTTCACTTGAGGCCCCTATTCCAACTTATCTTTGCATGTCAATTGAGTAAGAAGGATAGCAATTTAAGAATAATTTTTGATGAAGATCCAATAGAAGTTAACAAATCCAAAAAAGCATTGTATGTCTTTCATAGTCTTTAAGATGGCCCATTGCATAACCACCTCTACTTTCTTGGGATCCATTATCAAATCTTCAGTAGATATAATGTATCCCAAAAATTCCATCTTTGATTCATGAAATATGCATTTTTCTAGCTTGGTATACAAACCTACATCTTGCAACTTTTGTAATACCAACTTTATATGCCTCTTGTATTTTTCTAGATTTTTTGACTAGATCAAGATGTCATCAAGATAAATCACCATGAACTTGTTTAAATGCTTTCAAAAGATGTTATTTATTAAATATTGAAAGATAGCAAGTGCATTTATTAATCCAAAAGATATAACATTATATTCAAAATATCCATATCTTATCCAAAATGTGGTCTTCCATTCATCTCCATCTTTAATATGTACTAAGTTGTATGCTCCACAAAGATCTATCTTAATATAGATATTAATTTAGCCGAGTTGTTTCAAAAGTCTTGAAATTAACAGTAGTGGATAATGATTCTTCACTGTTATCTTATTCAATCCTCGATAATCAATGCACATATACAAAGAACCATTATTTTTCTTCACAAAGACTATAGGTACACTTATTAGAGACTTTGAATGCCTGATGAAATTCTTTGCAAGATTTTCATCAATATAATCCTTCAACATTGAAAGCTTATTTTGAAAAAGATTATAAATTAGGCCAAAAAATGGTTGCGTTCCTTTTTAAAGATTTATGATACAATTGTATGGTTGGTGCTTCAATAATGCATTGGCATTCTTTTTCTAAAAAATATCTTAGAATTTATTATACTACTTTAGAATACTTATCAATAAAGTCATATCTTCTTTAATTGGAATCGCACAAATAACAAATGGTATATCTTCTTTAGCCAATTTTATAAAAGCCCTTGCTCCAACAAATAAATATTTATCAACTTGTGAATTTTTACAAAGTTTTCTTGTATGGATTTCTATTGGAAATATTATTCTTTATGACCTCCAATCTATAGATGGATTATGCTTTTTCAACTAAGAAAGTCTAAAAACAACAGGATTTAAAAGAGTCCTAATAACGTTGAATATAATTTGGTTGCTATGGTCTTCAAATGACACTTCTATAGGCGTTGTTTTATGGATGATACTATTAGAGGATAAGAATTGTCCATCTATTATTTCTACATGAATTTGAACTTTTATATTAGAAGAATTTTATAAAGCTTAGAAAATGCCTCATCTAAGAAACAAGCAGATGCTTCCAAATCCAACAAGACAATTGTTTAAAGCTTTTGAGGGCCAAAATACAAAAAAATTATAAAACAACAAGCAGGTTGAGTATAAAGAGAGGAACTTGAATAGTTTTATAATGTTGAATTGTCCAGCCGTACAGTCCCTACTGTAACTAAACATCTTTGTTTTTTGTAAATGATTGCAGTCTTAATTTTGATGATACATAAATTTTGTTTCTTTAGATAATTATCAACCTTATAGACTTTCTTACCATAATACAAGTATACACCTTCTTTTAATAGATACTTCTTTTTTTGTGGACTAAGAGGTTTAAAACATATTATATTAAGTTGTATATC
This sequence comes from Physcomitrellopsis africana, assembly GCA_036785485.1. NCBI lineage: Eukaryota > Viridiplantae > Streptophyta > Bryopsida > Funariales > Funariaceae > Physcomitrellopsis > Physcomitrellopsis africana. The sequence continues at coordinate 124,318 of JAWRVF010000033.1, forward strand.
TTCTATTTTTAAATGTGAATTCAAAATCCTTGCCAATGTAGCAAAAGTGTATTGGATTGCATATTGTCTTATTAAAATCTATGAATATTGATGTTGACGACATTAAAATAATTGATTATCATATTTCATGGCTTGATTGATGATTTTATTAAGTGATTGTAGATCCAAAAGCAATAATAATAAATCATTCACATTGTTTCTTAATTCCCAATAGAATTGATTCATTAAGGTATTTTTGTCCTAATTGATGTCACATGCTAGTTGTTTAAAATTAGATACATAGACTAATGCAGAGTATGTCTTTTCTTGCAATGCTCAAATTTTGGCTGTTGCCTAATAAATTTTATCATATTCTCTAAATACTTTTATAAATGCTTCTTTAAAAATTTCAAAGTTACTTAAAATTGGTGACTTTTTTTTAAATAAGGAAAGAAACCATAATAATGTTTGTTCCATAAGCAAGGTACTAACCAATCCAATCCATGATTCTTATGTTGAATAAGTATCAAGTTGTAGAATTATTATCAATTGAATTTGGTTGACAAATCTTTAAAACTTTGAACAAATACCATCATATTTTTCCAAAAGACTAATTTGAGACTACTTACGTTATTAAATAGGTGGATTTTGTTGGTGCAATATAAATAGTATTATATCTTTAAGCGCAAAAGTTAGAGGTGGATGTAATTTAGGTTGTGATATTTCAAATGTTGCATTGTTATGAAATTTTGCAACAACCTCTTCAATCTCTACACTCTTAGTAGATAAAATAAAAAGAACACTTATAATGGCATCTAATTTGGACTCAAAAGATTTGGCCATACTAATGTCTTGACCTCCAATTATTCTAAGAGAAAAAATAAATGAATCTATAAGAAGAAAATATCAATTTAGAAGAGAGTAATCTACAACCTCTAAAATGCTTTAAGATCTTCAAGAAGAGAGGTGATCCACTTTCTTACAAGAAGAAAAAAGTTCTAATATTATAATAAAAAAAATATTAATTTATAGGAGAATAATTTGCAACTTTTAAAATACTAGTATACCTTCAAAAAAAGAGGTAATCCGCTTTCTAATAAGAAGGATCCAATTGTGATATTTAAGATGAGGGCAATCTCGATAAATTATCAAGGACACAAAAATATAAAATAAAATACTTGAATTAAAAAGAGGTTTCAAGAAGAAACCAATAAATAATTGAATTATCTAGATGAATATATGAACAATACCAAGAAAGGTGAATTAGAACTCCAAGAGATACATTGTTGAAACTGAAGAACTCTGTCTTCACTCCCATATATATCCCTATTTACGACGCTTTTTAAGCAGCTTACATCAAATTAAGAAGCTTCTTAAACTCTTTCCACCAACTTGGAAGCTTCTCAAGCTACTTTCACCAACTAAGAAGCTTCTCAATCAACTTTCACTAACTGAAAAATCTCTAGAATGTTCTAGAAGGTTCTATGAACTTTTAAAATATGTCTCTAACACATAATAAATTTTACTAAAAAAAATTTAAAATAGAATCTTATATTTGGTTCTTTACTAATTTTATCTTTTATGATTTCTAAAAATCTTATCTCTATAATTTATAAAAATATTTAATTATATCTTTGTCAATGTATAATTCAAACTTCTTTGTATAAAATAAAATAAAGAAATAAAAGAAAAAAAGTAATTTTTACTTTTGAATATAAATTATCTCAAAATATTTATTTTATAAGATGGTTATATCTTTGTTTTAGTTAATAATATATGACTTTGTATTATTTTTTTTATACACAAGTTATAAATAAATTTGATTATTTAAACACCTAGATTGATAGATTTTGTCTGAGATATGTATTATTCTTATTATTAGATGTAAAAACATAAGAATAGATAAAAAGAATATTTTTAAGGATTATTTATAGTTCAATATCCATCCAATGGATTAAACCTTCAATAAAAAATCTCTTTGATTATTTAAAGGTTTTTAATTTGAATCAATATTTTATAAATAATAGATTAAATTAGTTTTGAGATTTGAAATATTATTAAGAGATGAAATGAAAAAATAACTCATGCACATATATATATATATATATATATATATATATGAATTTAAAATTATATAAGTTTAATAAAGAAATCCAAATTAGGATTAATACAAAAAAAATTAAAACATAAAAAATAAGTAATTAAGTTTATAATATTATTCAAATAATCAAATTAATAAGAATTCATAAGTGATTTTAAAATTGTATTAAAAAAATTATTCAATTAATTATATTTTATTATATATATATATATATATATTGGTTTTTAAATTAGCAATTTTTATAAATAAATTAAAATATTCTTTTATAAAATTATTTTATTTTATTATAATTTTTAAAATTAAATATAATTTTATGGTACGCTATTATTTACCTTATGCTTTTACAGATTAACATATATTTTAGCATTTCAAAATATATACTTCATGATCTCTGTTTTACATATATGATAACAATTGATAAGATCATTCATTAATTTATTCTATTTTAGTAATTTTCAAACCACATACTATAAATTTTTGTGTATTACTGATCTGTGAATAACTTGATTTTTATAGATTTTTTATTTTTAAATTCATTAATTTATTTTTCACATTCCCTAATTATATTTTCTATTTTTATTTTAAAAATAAAATATCTTTCAATATTTCTAAAAAATTTAGTTATACTAAAATAATAATAATAAAATCATAATACTATTTTTAAACTAAAAATATTTAACAAAATTATTCTTCTATAATATGCAATAGAATTAAAAGATCCATTAGCCCTTTTTATTTATATTCTTGGAAAATAATACTCTTCATTCATTTGAATCTTGTATGCCACAAGAATACCATCTATTGTTTGAATATCACTTGAATCTTGTATGCCACAAGAATATCAAAAATGGTATCAAGAATCTCATCTATTGTTTGAATTGATCATTTTTCAAGATTAAACCAAAGTAAATATATACATATTTAAATAATAATTAAATAAATTATCAAAATTATAGATTATAATACTTACAAGTAAAACCTTATGTAGTGACTTTCTAAAGAAGTAGTTGCATAAATTGGTGTTGGAATATGAGCAAGCTAATAAGGTCTTTATTATAAAAGAGAATAAAAAAAGCCTTATAATAATCAAAAAAGTTTTAATATGTTTTGATACAAGTTATAAATTAGAGATTACATTATCATTTTTATTCTCTTTATTTTCAATCTAATTAATAAAAAAATTAATTACATAAAAAAATTTAATTGACTTCATTCAAAATTTTAAGGTTGATATTTTTAAAAATTATCTTACATTATTTCTTTTTTGTTTGGTATTTTTTTTTTTTAGTATTTGTTTTATTTTTAAAAAATTTAAATTCTTAATAAGAAAATAAATAATATGTTTTGATTCTCTACAATATAAATATAATCCTTTTTGTCAATGTTGTCGCACTATAATTGCTTATAGTATGTAAAAACTAGTAAAAATACATAATCTGTTCATGAATTCTAATATGTATTAGAATGGTTAGTAAAGTATTTAAAAGAGTTGATGTAAGAAATTTTATTTTCTTTTTTTATTTTCTTTTTTTGATTATGGCATTTAAATTATATAGGACCTAAATGTTTGGTATGAAGCCTTGAGAGGAGATTGAAGCCCAAAGATAAAAAAATTAAACTACTAATAGACTTATTTGGAAGAATGAAAGCAAGCAACAGATAGATGAAGGCAAGGGGTGAAGATCTTCATCTCCATTGGTTGATGGTCATACCCAATAGACTTTCAATAGGCTATCTATAATAAGAATAAGGATTTTGGCAACTTCAAAGAAGGTATTTATAAATCAAGGACTATGGTGAGAAAGCTTATTTTTTATATTACAATTTTGGTATAAAAATCAAGAGATTTGGAATTTTTATGAGAAAGGAGTAGGCACTTAAAGTTAAGATATATAAATCATACCTACTATCATTTTTTTTAGGATACTTAGAGTTATACAAGAGCTTTTAGAAATTGGAAGGTGCAATTGGAGAGGTGATTTTAAGACCAATATCTTGCATGGAAAAATTGTTATATTTAAAGTTTGAATAAAGAAAATATTGGAAGTTGAAGATAATAAAATATATTCGAAAGTAGTAAATAGACCATTTTATTGATAGTGATGATTTTTGCTATATTTTGAGCTTCCCAACGAATTTTTGTCTAAAATTTCGAAGAAGGTGAATTATTATATTAAGAAGCTACTCACCAAATTTTCATGGCATTTGAATATTTAATTTATGAGATATGAAGAATTTAACACATAGATATTTATAAATAAATATTTAAAGCTATTATTAGGATTTTGATAATATCTAAAGATTTGCAATGAATCAATGCTTGAAATTTGTTGTGATAGTTGTTAAGAGTACATCAATACTTCATATGAAATCTAAATACTTGTGGACAGTCTAATTTTGAGATATGCTTTGTTGAAGTTTGAAAAAAAATTCCTTTAAGGTTAATAAAGGATTTAGTATATTTTATTATATTTTGAAGATTTTAGAATACTTGAGGCTTGCATACTTGATATAATGGTCCTTTTTAAGGACAAATTTATATAAATTTAGAATTTTTATCTATCTTGACACTTAATTGAGAAATTAGTGATAACCAAAAGTCCAGTTCTTTTTTAAAGCAAACAATTTCTACCTCGACAACATCAAGTTTTTTTTGTATTATACAAGGTTTAAAATCTATTGCATCAATTTACATGTTTTATAAGTTTGATTGTGCATCTTAATTGGTTGAAGTATTTGCAATAAAAATATAAGAGTATTAAGATGCTAACACGTGACTTTGTGATTGAAATTCAAATAGCTATTTCTTGTATTTGATAGGAAAATCAATAGTTTGATTCAAAGTTTTGAGGATCCGGCAAGTTGAACAATAATTTCTTCAGATCATGTTGTAATCCATAAAAAAAATTAATAGATAAGTATAACATTGTCTCACTTAACTTCAATTGCTAATTATTAAAATTTTGATGCATATGTAGTCACAAATTGATTTTTTTGGCATAAAATTTGAATTTTATTGGTTGTTGTATAAATTGCATTATATTTTCTATACATAGATCAAAATTTGGAGGAGGATAATCGACACTTTAAAACTCTTTGATGCTTTGAAAAAAAAAAAGATAATCTATTCTTTATTAAAAAAGATAAGAATACATTTTAGATAGAATTCAAAAGTCAATACATTCATATATCATTGGAGAAAAGAAAAGATAAGGAGATATAAAATAAATCAAAAAAGATCTAAAATAGATATAAAATAGAAAAAAATTAAAATGACTATTATCAAATATAAAGAAATTAGAGAGTCTTGAACCAAGATTGGAATACAAGAAAGACATTGACAAGACTAAGCATGGCCTTATTCTTATCTTTATATATATATATTAGCTATCAAAAAGACCTTATAGAAGCTTCTTAAGGACTATAAGACTTGTAGCCTAAGTATTAAGTTGTTAGTCACTTCCAATATAGCATTTTAAAAGCAAGAAACTTATAAGACAAGTTCTAAATAATCAAGTGGCATATCTATAAGAATCTAAAATCTAATTTGTATCTAAGAGACTTCTTTAAAGTTTTTTGGAAAAGATATGAATATATATATATATACAATCTATTTACTTCTATTTATTTTTATTTACTTCTATTTACGTAAATAATATAAGCATATATTATAATAATATAATATAAAAATGAGTAGTTATTAAGTAAGTATTTTACTTTTAATACATTAAAAATACTTTTTTTAATTTTATAAAAATATTATTATTATTATTATTATTATTATTATTATTTTCATATTTATCATACAAATACTTATGCTCCAATGTATAAGTATATTTGTGTATCTTTCATATATTAAAGAAATAAAAATATAAATCTAATTTAAAAAATATATATATTTACAAAGTAAGAGATATATAATAAAATATAAAAATAATATATTCTAAGATTTATAATTAAAAAATAAAAGAATATCTTATTTTATTAAAAATAAAAGAATATAATATATAAATATTTTAAAAGATGATATATCTAAATTTATGGTAAGCTTTCAAATCTATTATTTTTAATATAATTGATAAATGTACATGTATTCTTTTAGAGTTTATTATATGTAAGTAGATTTTATTAAGTTTTTGAATATAGTAATATTAATTTGAAGTTTGATATGTTGAAATATGATTTTAAATTTTTATTAAATATAGATTAAATTATTAATTAATATATTTTAGATTATATATAATTATCATTTTAGATCAATTAAATATAAGATGTAATATATTTTAAATTATACTATACAAATTTTTTTAGTTTTTATTAAAGTTAAATATTAATTTTTAAATATAATTATTTTGAATAGATTATTTTATTTATTATTTATATTTTTATATTATACATCTATACTTTATAAGATTGCAATATCTATCTCATGTTAATCAAAATATTAATAATAATATTAAGTCATATCATAGAATAATGAAGAGACAATTGAATAATTATGCAAGAAAATTTAAAAAAAAAAAAAAAAAAAAAAAAAATGGATTATTTGATGTAATATTTTATAACTTCTATTATTACTAATTATATATAAATTTAGAATATAAAATTCTATTTTTATAATTATTTATATATCATAAAAAATAAATCGAATAATATATTTTTTAATAATTAAAAATAATATATAATAATTAATAATAATATATTAATAAAAAAATATTTTGTATAGTATTTATAAAACTTTTACAAATCATGTTCTAAAAAATTTAACTTGTTAAAAATAAAAATAAAAATAAAAATAAATTATTTTTAAATAAAATAATTTATATATATTATAATAAATATAAGAGAATATTAAATCAACATAGGTAAATTTTAAACTAAACTACCTTTGTTCTTATTGTCTTGTAGCAAGTTATATATTCCTTACCAATCTAAAGAAGATCATCCTTAAATTATAATAAATTTGTCTTTAACTTCTACCAAATAGATTTTAAAGCCAATCTCATATCAAAGTATTAGAGTCATTCCATTGTACCCTATAACTAGGTGAAATATCTACAAAGCCCTCGACTGCTTGTCAACATTCATGAATGAAGAAAAAATCTCCAAAAATATAAAATTAAGGGATTGATAGAAGAGGGTGATCTTCTTCAAATTTGTAAGGAATATATGATGTAATATAGGATGATAAGAACAAAGATGGATCAGTTTAAGATTTACTTAGATTAATCAAATATTTTTAAAAATATATTATATATTAAAAGTTTATAATTTTTAAAAATATAAACTATTTTTATTATTAATTTTAGATTTATAATTTTTATATAATTTTTTAAAGATTATTAATTTTTAATTTTAAAAAAATCTTATTTTTTTATAAAATTAAGATTAAGATCTAATCTTATCTCTAATTTTTATAGTAGCTACTATTAAACAAGTCCAATAGCAGCTCACTATGAAACTAAGCTTGACTTGATCTTAGCCTAGCTTAGAAGGATTAAGCCTAAGTCTTCCTCTACTATTACAAAAGATATGATAAAAGAGCATTATGGGCCTAACTTGGCTTGGCTAAGATCCAAGCCCTAGTTTAAATAAGTTAATTCTAAGCCTTGCCATACTTGCCTAATAAAAAGAACAAATTAGACTTAAATCTTATCTACCTCAGCTAATAGGAGAAGCGGATTGGATAAGAATAAGATCCAAGTCCATCCTATATCTTTCTATTAGGCTTGTTATCATGTGGTGTGAACTTCAATTTGAAAATACATTGGATACTTGGTTGTAAAAAATTTATTTGCAACTTATTGATAAGACTATATTAAATATTTTATTCTTAATAAAAAAAACAAATAACATGACAATATTACAAAAAAAAAAATTATACTAATAAAATCCCTTTTCAATCATTTTTCTAGTAAGATTTATATAATATGTATTCTAAACATCAAATAAAAGAAGTAAATAAGATCTCAAGGATCACCAATATCTAACAAAGATGACTTAAGATATATAAAAGTTATTATTAATATAAAATCAACCTCAAAAATCACTATAAAAAAATAAAAAAATAAAAAATAAAATAAAATTATATAAACCTCAATAATAGCCTTTTTAATGAATCTCTTATAAACTAATAATCTAACCATATTTTATAACTAATAAAAATCTACTAATATAGCTATCACTTAACTGTATAATAAATTATACATTAAATATGCATGTACAATATTTTCACATAATAGCCAAACCACAACACAACATCCATCCCCTCCAAACTTATGCAACCTTTGGTATACACCAAGATGAACCAAAGTTGTGGTCGGCATCATACTACTATTCATATTATATCAAATCTACTCTCAAAAAGTTTTATAACTTATATATAAATATACTTTCTTTTTCTTACAAGATTTTTTTTTTTTTTTTTTTTGATGTACCATTAAATTCTTGCTCTATAGTAGCACCTTTCAAAAAAATTTAAACTCCTAATCGATCCTTGGTAATGAATCACTCCGTAGATAATCCTTATTGTGTTTATAGTTAGCAAATACAATTAAAAATTGCACTGCTTTTTTACCATCTTGGCTTTTGATACAAACACATACTGATCCATCATCTGATATCTTGGTTTTTATTCTTATAGCAATAATATATGGTTTTCTAAGAATCACTTGATAAGAAGTATTGTCTCAAATAAAAAAAAAAATTATCTTGTGGATACGTTTTTAATTTTTACCTTTACATTTGGACAAGCACCATAAAGTTTTCTTTGTATGTTATTTTCTGCTTAAATCACCTAATATATTCAATGTTAATATGCTACCTCCCACATTTATAAATATCTTTAGATATAATATTAATTTCAAATCCATGGTCAATAAGAGCAACTATTGGATCTACTAAGTCTTCCATCTTCACTAAGGTCTCTATGGTGGCTTTAGCTAATGCTTCTTAAAATAATGACCAAGACCCTTGTCATTAATTTTATTCTCATCTAAAAAAAATTGATCCTTTTAATTGATATAAAATTTAGCCAATTCTAGCTTCTCTTCTTTTATTAATGTTGTATCCAAAGCATTAGACATTACAGACTCTCCTATCAATTGTCTTTTCTCCTTAATAGTATCAATAATGACATTATGAAATTCTTTCTTTACAATATTGAAAATTTCTTACAATATAAATTCAATTTTAGCATTCAATATCCTTTTTTTTATTATTCCTTTCAAATCTGTAGTTGCCTCAATATTTAATTGTAGTTTATAGGCAACAAACTTATCATTTTTTTTGTTCTTATCAACTTCTATTCTTTCTTCTTATTTTTCCTTTGCTAGTGGTATATCTTCAAGGTATAATTTTGATGGTCCAATCCTAGATGATCTACTACTTTGTGGTATGGATATTTCTTTATTTTGTATTTTTTTTTTTTTTCTCTTTAAAATCTCTTTTTGTTATTTGGCTCTTCAAGATTTTCTTCTATTATGTTTCTATCCCTTTTTACATCCAATAAAGCCTCATGGTGGAATTTCATAATATAAACATGTACAGACATGGTATCAATAGGATTATCCCACTTTATAATATTTTTGATGATTGTAGCTATATTAAGTAATTCTTTTCTTGTTTTTTTATTTTATTTATTCATATTAGATATAACATTGCTCCATAAATCCCCTATATCTACATACTTCTCAAAAACATCCTCCTTCTCTTTTACTACCTCAATACCATAGGTAGTAGCTTCTTTTGATGTCATAGCTTATCAACACAAATGATCCTCTAAAACTTTTCTCATTCCTCTCTTTTCAAAATTGGTTTTGAAAAATTCACTTATATTTTATAAAACAATCTTTCTATCCTTCCATAAAATTACTCCTTATTATAAAGTATTAGAAAAATTTCTACACTTCTTGCAAGGATGCTCAATGCCATTGCATCAAATATCTTTATATATATATCTTGACTTTGACATAGGTTTGCCCTCACATGTTCCATCATTTTCTTCTAGCTTTGTCACTTTGATTTTTAAGTCTTTTATTCCCTTCACCAACTCCTCTATTGCATCTTTTTGTGGTACAATTATAAATATAGGAATTAGAGTAGTAGATATAGGTATAACAAGCCTTAATAGTTGCCTCCAAGATATTGAAATTGGTGGAGGCCTAGCTTCTTATCTAACCACTATCTTACCTCTCTAATATTCTTTTTTTACAAGTATATTTACTACCTCAAAGGTCTTCTTTCAATTATTAATAAGTCTATTATCTTCTATATTATTTTTTAACAATAATTCCAATTTTTTTTTATAATTTATTATTGACTAATTGAAGAAATAATTCTTCCTTATCATTTTTAAGTATGAGCTTTTCCATTCAAGATAATTGAAGAAATTATCTTTTGAATGCTTAAAACAATTTTATAACAGCCAACTCATTATTGGACATGTTTATCCATTCTATGAATGATTTTTTAGTCACTTTATTATTGATCATCTAAAAAATACTCTTTCTTTAATTGAAGAGCAAAATCCTTCTATTTAACTCCATGAGCTTGAATAATTTCTTTTATATACTCTTGTAGCTCTAGTACAATTATAAGCTCAAATATAAAGATCTTTTTTTTTTTTCTAATATCTTATTGAGTTCTATCTTTTGCGAATAATATTTCAAATATTTAAAGATATCTCTACCATCAAATTGATCTAATAATCCAGCTACAGATTATAAAGCTTTAGTAGCCATCACTTCCTTGCGTTCCACTGCTTATTGCTATTGTATAAAAAGTACAAATGTTTGAAACATTTGAGCTGCAGCAAGATCAAACTATAATAATAGTGCACCACTACAGCTCCAACTAGTACTTCTTTATTCTCCCACCATAGTAAAATACTAAAAATTCTCCATCTCAAATATTTCACATCAAGTTCACTAGGCCATTGTGTGGCATGAACTTTAATTTGAAAATACATTGGATATCTGGTTGTAGAAAATTTATTTGCAACTTATTGACAAGGCTATATTAAATATTCTATCTTTAATAAAAAAGACATATAATACAACAATATTATAAAAAAAAAAAAATTATATTGATAAAATCCCTTTTAAATCCTTTTTCTAATAAGATTTATATAATATATGTTCTAAACACCAAATAAAAGAAATAAACAAGATCTTAAGGGTCATCAATGTCTAACAAAGAAGACTTAAGATATATAAAAGTTATTATCAACATAAAATCAACTTTAAAAGTCACTATTAAAATAAATATATATATATACCTCAATAATAGTCTTTTTAATGAATCTCTTCTAAACTAACAACCTAACTATATTTTATAATTAATAAAAATCCATTAATATATCTCTCAATTAGTTGTATAGTAAATTATATATTAAATATATATATACAATATTTTCACATGATAGCCAAACCACAATACACCAATGTAGATTGGAAAAGAATTAATAAAAAATATAAAATTGACTTGAATCTTGCCCCCTCCCTCTGGTTGCCTTATGCAACCAATGTGGCAAGGTAAGATTGGCTTAGGATCCATCCAACGTAGCTTCTATCCTATCTATCTTTAATTTTGCCTTCTACAATATTCCTACATTTCTTCCAACCAATGATGGCAAACCTATGACAACGCAAAATTTGAACAATCTTTATTTGTAGAATCCATTTAATTTGATAATGTATAATACTTAAAATAAAATAACTATCAACTTTCTTGCTTAGGCCTTATTTTATTCTAAAGTATCATATTTTTTTTAATTACTAAAAAAGATAAATTTTAAAATAAAACTTATTTTATACTACCTCTTAAAACAATAAATTTAAATTTTTGTCATAAAAAAATACTTAACTTTGATATATTACAAGAATTAAAAAGTAATAATTTCTAAAAATTAATATAGTAAATTCCTGTATATATATTTTATGATTTAATTATTTCATATATAGTATTATTTAGAAGAATAAAATAATAATAATAACTAATAAAATTTTGATTAATAAGCTTTGAATATTAATTCTTTTAAAATTCAATAAAAAATATTAGTATAATTTAATATATTTAAATAAAGGCATACTATTCTAAATTTAAAATATTTAAATAATTTTATAAATAATTTTTTTAAATCAATAATTATCTATAAAATTATATAATTAAATAATAATATTAGATTAAACTTAAATAATTAAATTAATATAAAATATTATTATTATAGATTTTTTTTTATAAAATTTTAATAATTTATAAGAATCAAGATTGAATATATATATATATATATATATATATATATATATAATCATCATAAATTTAATAGATATCTTATAGAGTATTTTTTTAAAAGTATAGATTAGCTAGTTTTAAACATATCACTGATTTTATATGTAAATTATAAAAGCTTTTCTTATGCAAATAAAGTGTTGTACAACCAATTAAATTAAATTACTATTATTTCAAATACTTACAAAGATCAAAGATTAATTCAAGCAATTTAGTTACATTTGTGATTATAATTTTAGAAAGTCAAAGCATACAAACAAATACAAAATATCAATGTAATAATAGAAATAATTTATCATAAAAATACCTTAATATAATTTTAAATATAAATATTTATAATAAACTATAACCATAAAGGACATATTTAAGTATCTTTGATGTAATTCAAAAAAACTACAAAATAAGAAAAAACTATATATTTAAAAAAATTATATTTATTATAAAATTAATTATATATTCTAATCAAAGTCATATTAATTTCTACAAATAATACTTATAATATCTTGAAATATAAATAATAAGTATTGCTAACTATTTATATGATTTGCAACAAGTACAACAAATGAACATTAAAGAATAACATTACAAATAGTATATACATCAACAAAGTGTGTAAAAAAACCAATTCTAATAATCAAATTTATAAAAAAATCAATCCTATCCATCTACCACTTTTAGGTGTCTTTGATAGACTACATACTAGTCAAGGAACTATAATACAATTTTAAAAAAATACAAAAGAACTTTATAATTTAATAAAATCAAAAAAGAATAATAGAAGATTAGAATAAGAAAGACAAATAGAAGAGATAATGAAGAAAAAGAAGAATCATCAATGGACCACTAAAAGTTTATAGATAATACTGATCTTAAATTAAAGATGAATAGATTGTTGTAATCAAAGCAAACTTATTGTATGTTATTGGAAAGTGAGATTCAATGTAGTGAGATGATGATATGCAGCATCTATATGTATGATTATATCCTAAGTATTGAAACAAGTAACTCCATTTAAGGTCTAGAATAATTAAGCTAGTCTAATCATGAGCAAATAAGAGCTAATATTTTTAGAGATCTTCTGATGCTCATTCACAATATATCCATATTGTGGCTCAAAAAGACCCTTTAAAACTTGAATTAGAGAGAGGATTGATGCCTACATTGCAAGCTCTTGCTTGATGGTCTTAAGCAATTTCAATTTGATAATATTCCTCCATTATCTATTTTACGTGATGAGTTATCTCTTATAGTATTTTAAAATATTGTTGTAATAAAATATATTATCCATTAGTCTACTTTTATCTATCATACCATCAAAAAAGCTGATATCCTCTATTTGTTACAAACATACAATAGAAGAAGGTTCTAGAAGATTTTAAAAGATTTTACTTAATCTTAAAAGGTTTTAGAAGATTCTAAAAGATTTTTAATGATTCTAAAAAAGTCATAGTATATCTTAGTAGGTTCTAAGAAGATTTTGGAAGGTCCTAGAAGATTCTAAAGAATCTTAAATAGTCATAGAAGGATTTTAGGCTAGCTTCACTTCTAAGTATCAAGGAAATTTTTCAAGGAGCTTTTTTGCATTTAATATATATAAAAGTTGAAGCTAAGGAGATTCTCATTCTCAACAATATAATTCTTGTGGCTCAGCTTGGGCCTTTTAATCTTGTTCTTATACCTTATTGTAGCTCCTTGCTTGTGATATAAAGCAAAGCTCTTTTATTTTAGTTCTTTAAATTTTTGAAATCTTGTTATATTTAAATGATGTGTCTGTAATACCATCCTAGTATCTTCCAAGAATTGTAGCTAAGACAACCATCTACTAAATGATTACATACATTCAAACACACTACAAATCTTATTAAGAATATGAAATATACAAGAATAGTAGTACAAAATATTACAATTGAAAGTGGCTTCTTTTACAAATGAGAGATAAAAAATAAAAAATAAAAATAAAAAAAAACTTGCTTGTAATAAAAAAATATCCAATGTTATAAGATGATGACATTAGATGGAGGGTTAGGAGAGAGCATCAGATCCATACAAATCAAATGTGGTTGTTTGAGCTACTTTCATTTCCAATGTCTCCAAACATAGGCATTTTATTAGGTTCAGAGCCATCAATTCCACTTACAACACAATACATTATCTAGCAATTGTTACACACATGCCAATTATGTGTTTTGAATATAAATTTTAAAAGTTTATAAATAGTAGAACTTGATCATTTTATTAGAATTAATTCTCTTAGTTTTTGCAATGATTTAATATATTAGTAGTTTAGAAGGAATTGAAGTGTTCTTTTTAATCCTAATTGAAAAAATGTAAGCCATTCAAACAATACAATGATATATTATGAGATTATAGATTTACATTATTGCACCTAAATGAAGATGAAAAATGGTTATTGTATGTATTTTTTGTCATGCATTATACTATCATAGAAAAATCAAGGATAAATATAAACAAAATCTTCTTCTTGATTTTCTTTGAACATGTAGTTGATATAACAATTTTAGAAGAAAGAATCAAGGCATGTGGTTGTTATCTTTGAATGCCCTAAATAACATTGTAATGTAGGTGTTGAAGGACAATTGAGCTTCTAGATGTAACAAGAAGTTAGATAAGTAAATATCAAATATTATTTTAAAAAATAACACTAGTTTCATCTAACTATCTATTCTAAATCACATTATTCCTTTGCTACCATACATTGGACTTAATAAATTTATTAAAGAATATTAAAAATAAAATAAAATAAAATAATAAAAAATAATGGACATTGTTGGAGATGATTGATTACATACTATCAATGGTAAGAAAATTTATAAAGAAGATAATATTAATAATATAAAATCTACAAAGAAAAAAACTTAATATAGAGAGATAGTCATTTATAATAATAAGAAAATATATCTTTATACAATCATCTAATTTTTTTGATATTTTTTTTATGAGCACAAGAATATAATAAGTAGGAAGATTATAAAATTAAATAGGTAGTAGGTAAAAATTGAGCAATTACTCAAGAATCTTTGAAGATGTAATTAGAAGCAATAATAGTGGTTCTTATGTCATTTAAAAACCTCAATACATATGATTCTAATTGTACTAGGAATATATTTGTTGGATCAATATTGAATCTATATATTGTATAAGTTGAATATTGTGTATTAATGCATGAACTCACTACTTTCAAAGCCCTCAATTTAGATATTGTTAATTATTTTCCAAAGCCTCAATGGGATTTTTGTATGGATGTCCAATTTAATTAAAATATGCCATTGTTTGTAAGTCAGTTCATTGTTGGAGGTCCTTCGATTTTCTCCAATCAATCTCTTAAATTAAAAAATTTTGGGATGGAATTTCTTATAGATGAACCGCTTCATATTAACTTCTCAACAAGCTTAGGTACATCAAAATTAAAGAAAAAAATATTTTTTGGTAATGACTCAAGACCTAATTTAGTATTTTTATTTGAAGTTTTGAAAAAAATTAAAAACCTTTAATGTCTTACAACTGAAAATTTATACTTTTATTTGAAAAATTCTAAAATCATTCTTTAAAATAACTTCATTATTGGAATATAATTTAAAAAGATGTTTAAATATTCTTATCTTACCAAATAAATTAGAATATTTGAAATCATTGAAAATCTTTAATTTAAATGGTTGTAGCAATTTGATGATATTACCAAAATTAATAAGTAGTCTTATTTTTAAAATATTCTTAATATTTTTTATTATTCAAACTTGACTTCATTGCCAAATAGATTGAACAACCTCATATCTTTGACTATTCTAAAGATATCAAAGTGTTCAACATTGATATCATTGCTAAATGAATTGGACAATCTAATATCTTTAATATCTTTTAGCAATGATATCAAACTTGAGCACCACAATATTATTTTAAAAATATTCTTATATATGTTGTAGTGCTCAAGTTTGATATCATTGCTAAATAAATTAGAAAATTTCATAGCTTTGACTACTTTAAATATATTAGGATGCTCAAATTTAATATTGTTGTCAAATGAATTGGGCAATCTCACATCTTTGACTACTTTTGCTATTATTAATTGCTCATAATTAACATCATTGTTAAATGAATTGAGAAACCTTATATCTTTGATAGCCTTATATATGAAGTGGTGCTCAAGCTTGATATCATTGCAAATTGAATTAGACAATCTTTCATCTTTGATAGTCTTAAATATATTCAAGTACTTAAATTTGACATCATTGTCAAATGAATTGGGCAATTTTATATCTTTCACTACCTTATATATGTTGTGATATTCAAGTTTAAGATCATTGCCAAATGAATTGGGAATTCTTATCTCTTTGACTTCTTTAAATATAAAAGGATGCTCAAACTTCATATCATTGCGAAATGAATTATAAAACCTCACATCTTTAACTACATTCAATATAAGTGATTGTTTAAGCATGATATTATTATCAAATGAATTGAACAACTTCACATCTTCGATTACCTTAAATATGTGGAAATACTAAAGATTGACATTATTGACAAATTTTTAAATAACTTTCCATCTTCATTCAAGATATGATATCAAGGATATTTATATTTGATATTATTAGTAATTATAGTAAATAATCATAAACTTTTAAATACTTCAAATTATAATTAATATTAATATAGGTATAGCTAAGTATAAAAGATTAAAAAACTTTTAATTGAGATTAGAATACAAAAAAAGATTCAAAAAGATTTATGACAATCTTTATTTTGGTTCTATACATACTATTTAATAAAAATAATATATTATATAAAAGAATATTAATAAATACTAAAGCTTGATATCATTGCCATTTAAATTGGATTAGATAATGTATTTGATTAATTTCATTAAATAGTTTGTACAACTTACAAATATAAGTTAAATAAATATACTTCTTAATATATAACATTTGAAGAATTATAAGATAATTTATTATATTTAACAAAATAAATTTATATTTTTATTATATACTTTTATTTAAAAAATTGATTTATTTATTTTTATAAATAAACTATATAAAAATATATTTTTTAATTATTTTTTATTAAAATCATAATAAATTTTAAAACAATTTATGTAAGACTTTTATTTAAATAAAAACATAAGATAACAATATATATTTTTGTAGTTATTTATGAAAATTTTAATTTATTTGATCTTATCACTACAAACACATTTCCAAAAATGCATCAAAAAAATTTAGATAAGTATTATAAAGCATATTAACCAATAACAGATTAAGACATCTTAATATTTTTATCAATTATAGAATAAGACATCTTAACATTTTTACCAATTATACAATCAAAATGTTTTATTTTTTTAATAATAGAACATCCATTGTCATTTATATTAATTTTAGTACAACACAAAAAAAACCACCACCTTCATGTATATATATATATATATATATATATAAACAAACATACATTTACATACACAAGCAATGACAAACCCAGAAGGTGCAATTGATATGTGCAATTACATGAGTTGTAATATGCTCTTTCATTAGTTTTCCATGTTTTGAGAGCATTTCAGTCTCATTATAAATGAACCAACCATCTTCACATATTGTTTTCTTTCTGCTGGTCACACACTCGACTCCTCATCGCATCGTCTGATTTGTCAAAGCTTATTGAAAATTATGAATTATAATAAATTTGGTGAAGTGACTTAAGGGGTTCAAATACGCTTCACATAACTGTCGCTAGGATGAAGGACGCGAACTCTCGCGCATGTTTGATGAATAGTCTGCAACCTGATTTCATACTCGAGCACTCAAAAAGATGATTCTAGCTGCTTTAGGTCACATGACAACAGCATACACAATAGTTTTCTGCGAAATGATCCCTTAACCAGATATTTAGATATCTAGAAAATCTCGGAGTACATGTAATCTGAGTAAAATCAAATGGTTTATCTATTTCTGGAGCAACGAGCATCACTTGCATGAGAGTTATGACGTTGCGTCGTGATCTACATCGCGTTAGCAACTATGGTAATGTTTCACCACGTCGAAGTCACACTCTAAGAAGTCTGAGAATCCTCAATCTGCACCCCCACAATCTTACTGTTTACTTCTAATCTCAATTGGCCGATCTTCGTACGAATGTTGTATCCTCTATTTCCTTAACCAGAGGCAACAATCCCTCTTCAGCTCTTTACTTGGCAACTGGGCACTCAACAAACCACTGGCGTAAGTTCAGCTTCGGCAACCCATGAAATGGTTTGAACGTGAAGAGGGGACCCATATTCAGTGCGCCAGCGTTGTCTGTGGTTTGTGAAGATGAATGGCTTCTGCATAGGAAGAAAGGAAAATACTTCCATATCACAATCCTCTTGATGCCAGACTTGTCTAGCCAATACTACATCCTAGTTACTCCAAAGAACTTGAGAGAAGAATTATAGCAGGTGGCTATAAACCTCAGATTCCTATGAAATCACTGTCGACATTTCCACTACTTATACCTTGTAATAAAGGGAAGTTGATCAGAGGTGGGATATTCTGCAAGTTGACCGGCCGGCAACTTTCAATCTACCACAGGACAGACTGTAGACTTTAGCGGTCTAGACAAATGCATTCGCTGTACCAAATCTGCACTACTGCTCACCGGCCATCGACATTGGATTCGCTACAATATTATCAGCACTCGCCTGGATGATGAATGCCGAAATTTTCTAGGTCTACACTGCCTCTGATTTGGCCATTCACATAGCCTTCTACTGTTGCACCAGTCGCATCAATCCAATAGCCATTATTGTAAGCAGCTTTCTCGAATCGCTGTCCTTCAATAGAAGTTTGCACGTGACAGATTCTAAGAAGTTGCCATCGAAAACTAGATTCAAGCTTTCAGGAACTGCTGCTTGTGTTACATTAGGAACTGGACACAGTAGATCACAAATTTTCGACAGAGAGATTCAATTATATCAAAAGCTGATGCTCTAAAGTAGGACATGCCTGGATCGACGCACACTTGCACAGGTGGAAATGAGTCTGATATTTCAACTTCTTCAGGTTTACTTGTTAGCTACTATTCTAGTGCAGGATCTGGACCATAAAAGGACATGAACAGTGCTGCAGATGTTCCGCAAACCACAAGTTGCGGCCACATTCTGACCACCATTGTGCATTAAATAAGCCAGAAACTGATCCCTGACACTGTCAACAGGTAATGTGATCTAGTTTGAATTGTAGTGATGACCCACGTTTAAAATATTGTCAACACATTCATTGCGGAGTGATGACATTAAGGAAGTGTTCATATCGTTTGAAGAAAAAACAGAAGAACTACAACAAGGACAAAATGTAATCCAAGAGGCATGATTTTGGATTTGAGGTCAGCAGCACACTTTGTTGTAATAAGTATATGGACATATACATATATATATATATATATACAGCATCAGTTTTTCATTCATTTCAAGTCCAACATTGACAAGTACAAGATAAGTATGTCTGGGTAATATATTTGTTTTGAAAATGAGGTCTGGAACATTCATAAACTACCAGAGGATGGCAGATTGTTCTAAAATAATGCAAAACTGCATTGACAAAACTTAACCATGGCTACTAACAAAACCCATGCTATGTATGTAACAAAGTTTAAGTGTATTGCACTAGAATGAATAAACAAATAAATGTAGATAATGTGTTAACTTTCATCTAGTTCCATAACCCGTAATGAATTTGTCTACTTATGATGGCATAAATATGGTGAAGCCATTTTTGGCAATGTTTTTTTTTTTTTTTTTTTTTTTTTTTAATTGTGAGAAGGATTCTACTATTAATGAAAATCATGTTAATGCAGTTTCTTAAAAATTCTAGGATGTTTATCAATCACAAAAGCATTGTATTCTGTTCAAAATGCTCATATATTATTTATATATATATACATACATACATACATACATATGTTTTTCTTTTCTTTATTCTTACAATAAATATTAAATATATTTAAATCAATTTATTTGTGGGAATACGTTGATCCAAGTGTCTTATTTTGTTATTAAAAATGAATCTGTATCAGATATTTAATTGTTATATTATCAAGCCTGTATCAGTTGTTACACATAGATGATAACTCACATGTTTTGTCAAATAAACAAATGCTTGAAAGAGTAACTTTAAATATAAAACAATATATATATATATATATATATATATATGTACGATTCTTAATACCAAAACCATGACAGTGCAAAAGTTTCCTTCAATCATAAAAAAATTAATACAAAAACAAAAAAAATGGGGTATTGTTTTTTTGTTTTTTTGTTTTTTTGTTTTTTCATGTATTCATCAGAACCTTGGTTCCATTTCAAGTACTTTACTCAAATCATTCAACATATTGTGGAATGTCCCGAAATTCTCCATAGATTCACATGGGATGACGTAATCCTAGAAACAACAACAACAACAACAACAACAAACTTTCAATTCTTCCATATACTGATTGCCAAGTTGCCCCTCCAAAATAATTGCAATCCAAGTCACACATGGATGATTCATCCACCATCCGTTGGAAAGCATCTAACATTTTTAAAAGGGAATAATAGTTAGAAAGGTTTCTGAATCCACCCACTCGAACTCGTCCAGCTAATAGATCCAAACATATAGGGCTCATACATCCAGAGGCTCTGGACAAACGACTATCTTATATCATCCATCCATCACATTCTCATTCATATCCATTCATAATGACCGTGAAAAGAAGCATCCAGCTCGGATGTAGAAGACCGCAATCAACCACAAGTTTACGAAGTAGCATGATTAACAGCCACTAATATTCCGCCACGACAACACACAATCGGGAAGGACTGTCCAAGTCAGCAAATCCTGGTATCATGCGATTGGTTGGGACTGTCACAGTTGTGCCTTCCGCGCGGGTAGGGGTTCGCGTGCTCGATTGGAACGAAACTTCTAAGGGATCGACGAAATGATGTCTTTCGTCTGTTATCACGACGATTCGTCAGGAAGAGCACGATTGACGTGCCTCGTTGGCTCATCATTGTCGGACAGAAGCCTCCGTCGTCTTGCTCCGGTTGTTAAGGCTTGTGGTTTTGAAGGTGCGGAGGGTGAGCTCGCCATCTCGGGATCGCCCGCGGCTGCTGTACATTGCTGTGCAGTGCCGTGGGAGAAACGATCTTCGAGTGAAGAGCTTGCGTTTGATTTCCTTCAGGACAGCTTTACAGTTCCCTTGCAATCTGGTGGTGGATACAATCGGGCTGGCTATGCGGTGGATTCGGCAATGGTTGCGCTTGACCCTCGAAGAATGTCTTGGTGAAGTGGATGCCTGCTGATTGGACTTGCCCTTCGTCGCTGGCCGATCACACAGACTTGAAGTTAGAGGCCTGGGGTTCATCTGTTTCTGCGAAGGTAGTTGGACGTCGATGTGTAGTTTTCGACTTGGAAGTTGCGTCTGCAACGCGAGCTCTGTTGCCTTCCTCTGTTGGTTTCTGCCTTCAATATTCGTCTTTTTCGTGTGGGTGACGTGCACAGCTTTGGAGGGCGAGCGCATTTCAATGCCTCTTGTTGTATAATTTTGAATTTTCGTGCCGACACCCGAAAATGTCGGCGCGCAAAACATGTACATTAGAGATCCCTCGCTCCGGGTCATTGCATTTCATGCAGTGTAGAGAGCATTCTGGCTGCTCTGATCTAATTTGAGAATTGACTGTGCGAAGGGCAGTCAGCTCCGAAGTAGTTCAACTCATGTCTCATCTCCTTGTCCAATATGATTACGGAAGTACCAATAATGCGTAAAGTCAGCCCAAGTCACTGATTGTGTTCCTTCGAGGCAGGAGACTTTCTGACGTATTTTAAGACGCGTATGCCGCACGCTTTACCTTGATTTTCAATACCGCATCGGGTTGCGTTTTGAGCCTCCGGGCGTCGTGGACACTACAATTGTTGTTTGTATTGTACAGCTCTATCTGGGGTTCGTTTACTCTATGGTTGCATTATAAGAATAATAGCTACGATTTAAGCTAGATCGCATCCACTTTATGCTCTGTTTCTTTGAAGAGTCTTAGGGTCAGGAGCCAGAGCTCTAGACGAGCCTAATCGAGAAAATTTAGAGCCCTGGCCTTAGTCTTCGTTATAATTCACCTTGGGTTCGTGAGTGAGCTCATTCCGGGCCATCTTTGAGATAGGTAGAGACTTGGAACGATTTAGGTAACTCGTTGGAGTTTTGTCGGAAGTTGGCTATGTACTGATGGATTGCAGACTGTGTTAAATGAATTAGCGAATGTTAATTTGTATGTGTGTGTGCAGGTTTACGGATAAACCTGATTTCATGCGGTATTCCGTTTATTGACGACGATGGCGGAATCATCTTCGGAGGCTCTGATGGAGGAATGTGCGAAGGCACAAGGAGAAGAGCGTCAAGTTAAGGCTGATTTGAAGGAAAACACCAAGCGTGTGTCTGCGTTGAATCTACAGTGTGCCGAGCTTTCTACGGACGAGGTAAATGATTTTTTTCGCATACGTATCGAGAATCCCTTCATTCACGAGTTATCAGGAACCCAATTAACCCGATCTCTGCTTTTGTTGCAGCGAATCCGCATGTTAGAGGATCAAGTTGAAGATTTAACGGAGAAGTTGAAGAGAGCTGAGACGTGCTCGACATATTCTCTGACTCCGAGCTCTCCAGACCTTGAGAGCCCTAAAACGCAGTCAGACGATGAATACATAGTTGTGGAGCAGGAAGGACCAAATGACCTTGAGAACAAATTGAAGCTGAAAGAGGCGGAAATGAGAAAAGCAATTGCTCATGCCAAAAGGTTGGAGGAGATGTACAACACTGCAGAGCGGAAGACGTTGACATTTGAAAGACAGGTAAACAATCTAACATCTTGCTTCAGCCTTAAGATTGAGGAACACTTGCTTCATTGGTTAACATCCTGAGGAGTTTAGTGTGGTGAGATTTGTAGTTGCGGTTCTTGTGGTTCTTACCTCTAGACTCATGTTGCTTTGAAATTTGATGACGTTGCAGGTGAAAGTACTTGAAGCAAATATGTTTGCAAAGTTTGATGATGCTAATGCGTTACTAGAGAAGGTGAAAGAACTGGAGGAGTTGCTCACGGTTGGACAAATCCAGGTATAGATCGATTGTCAAGCTATGCTAATGCACTGTCCAGTTTTGGGACTTTTGGGTCTGTCCAGTTTTTCTTTCTCAAGTGCCAGACGTCGTATTGTTGGGTATGTTCCTGTCCTCCATGCATTCCCTTCATCTGGGTTGGAGCATCCCGCAATATTCGACTCCTATTTTAAGATCATCACAGAGACATTCTGCATGAAGTACCGTCTCTTATCATTGTCCCTGAGTTTACTTATATCCAGTTGATGATTTCTTGTTGTGTCTAAAATAGTTCTAATGTGCCACTCTTTTTGTTCTAATTTTGTGACTCCTATGTGGCCAGCAGATTGCTGCTCTGGAAGAGAAATCGAAGAGCAATGATGAGGCGCAGAAAAAAGTTGAGTACGAGAAGGTTCTCTTTCTCGAGACAGAAGATCAACTTGTGAAGAACTTCAAGAAGGCACATGACGAAGCTGAGCAATATCGAAACATGATCTTTCAGCTGGAAACCAGTGTCAAAGATGCACAAGAGAAGGTTCTTCAACTGGAAAAGTGCATGGAGACTGCTTCTCGAAAGAACCAAGAGTTGGAGTCAGTAATTGCAGACTTGAATTCTCAATTGAAACTTACCAGCGAAGAGATCTCTTTTCATTCGAGCAACAAGGTACAGTCTGTCAGTGAAGTGCTGGACCTTGACAAGGCTCTCAACATGTATCGAAATAAAGCAGACTCTCTAGAACAGGAGCTCCAGATGTACAGAGGCAGGGAGAAGAAGGTAGAGGATGATTTAAGATCCGTGGAAGAGAAAACCGTTGTTCACGAGGCCACTTCAAGTCCTCTTCATGAGGTCTTGGTAGGTGAGTCTATGGATGGTCACGCCTCCAGCGTATATCCGGATTTAACCATTTCGCATGGAAGGAGCAACAGTATCGACGATGAAATGACGTTTCTGGGGGAGAACGTTGTTGCACATGTGACACAATCAAAACTCTTGATGAAGGAGTTCAATGAGCTACAATCTGCTCACATATTGTATACTTGCGAGGCTGAGGTGAGCAAGTCACAGCTGCAGGAGCATGTGAAAGATCTGGAAGCGAAAGTGAGTCAGCTTGAACAGGAGATATCATCCTTGAGAGGAAATGAGGACAGGATGAAACAAGAAGTGAAGGCCTTGGAAGAGAGGTCTTCCATTTTTGAAGGTTTAAAGTTATCGTATGCTGACTATACATGTAATCTGGAGAAGGAGAACACCATTCTGGAAGAAGAGTTGAACTCTGTGAGAGAGGAAGTTGCTGCTCACACTTCTGAGCAACAGAAGTGGACGCTGGATTGTGACAGGCTAAGGGGCGTGGAGAGCAGAAATGCGTTGCTGGAGGCGCAGACCATTGATCTTCAAACTAAATTGGAGACTCCAAGAGTTTGTGAATTGTGCCTCATTCTGAAGACACAGATAAAGAATCTGGAGGTTATGTTGGGTGAGCTCAGTTTGGAATTACAAGAGTCGAATAGAAGGGAACAGAATTCCCAGAAGGACGTGGAATCGTTAGAGAAGAATAATGCTAATCATGAACAGCTTGCTTCCAAATTAGAGGAAGAAGCCTCGTCACTAGCTGCTGACCACAATATTCGAGTACAGTCAATGGAAGCTCAGATTAATGAACTACAAGAAGAAAATCTGAAAGCTAAGGCGAGCATTACAGAGCAACGCTTGTGGGCTGAGGAAGCTGCATCTATGCTGATAGAGCATGCTGAGTCACTGCACGGGCTGAGGGAAGAATGCTTGGACATGGAGCAACGAGTACCTACAGCTACGATTCTAGGACACGAAGACAGGCAGGCCTTGCAAGCGAGGGTGGAGGGTCTGCACCTCGCGTTTAGGGGTATGCAGCTGTGTGACGGGTCTGAAGCTCTTCAAGTGTGTAAAGAGCTTTTGTCCCTTGAACGAAAGTGTTTGAATCTCCAGGTAAAATCATGCAATTTACATACATACATATGTATTGATGTTTTGAAATCAAATAATTTTGATTTGCTAATTTGATCTCAAGCATTAGTTTCATGAAACACTCATCAACTGGCGAATATAGTGTACGATTCCTATGCGTAAGGCATCTGTGATTGTAAACGTATTGAGCACAATCATTAGTTTCGTGGTTGTAATGTCTGTTTTTACTGAAGCAGGTGCTAGACGTAGCTTACAGAAACACAAACTTAAAAAGCGAAGTAGAGACGTTGAAGTCAAAAACTGAAGACTTGCAAAATCCTCAAGACAAGCCAGCTCTAGAGCCGAAGAAATCATTTCTAGAAGTTTTTCTTGAGGGAGAAGTGCAGTCTCTCCGAGCGCAAGTCATAGAGTTACACAGTTTAAGAGCACAAGTATCAGAACTGCCGTCTTTACAAGCACGCCTCGAAAAGCAACAACTTAGCTTGCGGGGTGCAGAAACCAGAGAATATGAGCAAGTGGGAGTCTTGTCTTAAGATTTTAATTTCTACCATTTGACTGCTTTGGATTTGGTTCGTTAATAATTATGCACAAGGTTTTATTTTTAAACTTTTGTGTCGATTTTGTGCAGAATTTAGAGTTGGTGGAGGTGCAACGAAAAGTAGCTGCAGCTGAGGAGAAAGTATGCTCATTGCAGAGTTATCTTCTTAATCAGGTATCAGTGGTATGTTTGTTTACTTTAGTTCCTTACTTAACGCCCTATTGTCCTCGTTCTGCCTAACCAAGGATTATGAAAAAGACGTTTATCGAAAGTTTTCATACCGGCTAAATTAAGTTGATGTGTTAATCTTACAGACACCAACAATTGAACTCAGAGACAAAATCAATTCTCTACAGCACACGGTCATGAAATTTGAAGCAGAGAATGTTTCTCTCAAGAAGGAGATCGATGTTTTGGAAAAGCTTAAGACTGAACTTGAGGTCAAGGTTACTGATGCGGTTGCTAACAAGGTTACTGATGCGGTTGCTAACAATGTTACTGATGAGGTTGCTGACAAGGTTACTGATGAGGTATGTTGCCACCATTTCGTATAGTCCCTGCGAAGTTTATTTCTATTTTCGGAAAACCTGATTTTAATAGCTGTGTTCTAGTGTCCCAAGGTCGTTTATGACAAAAGCTTTTGATTTGGATCACAACTTAAAGCTACGATAAGTTTAGTAAAGGGATCAGGACTTGATTGAATGATATTAACATCAGAATCGTTAGAGTGCTCTATTTGAACAATTCAAGTGCGAAATGGCGTTGAAGGATGCATTGAAAAAAATGTAGATTAGAGAGATTCTCAATCTTACATTTCTGCCTGTCATTGTCCCGTTCCAGCTCATTTTGGAGGATACCTCAGATTCTCAGCAACTTCCCGGTGCATCACAAAAAGCAAAGCTGAAGTCTCGTAAAAAGAAATCTGGGAAGAGTGGAAGAAGTTCACTACCAGAGGAAATCCTTCAAACTGCACACAGGACCCATAGCCCTAGATACCGTATTGCTGTTTACCTTTTCTCAGTTATACTGGTTGCTACAATTATCAGGTTCAGCTTGAGATGACGATCTTGAGAACATCTCTCCGAGTTCTCCATTGTTCAAACAGATGAAGTCACTTATTGTTTGGATTTTGTAAAATGATCCTTACCTAGTTAGTAATCAGTTCATTTTGTATAGTTCAAAGTGCTTATATTGGAGAATCATCTTAGGATTACAGTTGATTGACACTGGTAGATATAAGGCCCTTTACTGTTATCAATTGGGTAAGTCCTATCTTCAGCTAGGATTTGCTCAAAGTTGTATTGCTAGTTGTCTACCTCCCTAAAAACTTAAAGATGCATATTTATTGGATTAGGATTATATGGCTCCGTTTCTGTAAAACTTGTGAAGGTAGGATGAGATTTAAGTTGGCTTACCCACTTCCTAATTTGTTTGTCACATGACAAACTTGAAATGAGAAGAAAATGACGTTTCTGTATAACGTGATTTTAATTAATCCTTTTCAAATTTTGTTTAATATTTGTTTTAATAAAAATAACAATAAAAAAACATGATAAATGAATCAGCTTCATGTTTTTTGGATGTATAAAAAAAAACCTAAAATTATTCAATTATTTCACAATTTTTTTTTTTTTTTTTTTTTTTTTTTTTCCAAATGTAACAAAAACAATGATATATCTGCCATGAATTAAAATACTTCACCAAATAAATACTCAGTTGCAAATATATATATATATATATATATATATATCCATACCCACTTACATATTTTATGGTGTATATACCCACATTGCACTCCAAATCCAAAAACATGGTTCATAAAACCATTGATTTCTTACAAAAATCAATTTATGCACCTTGTGCTGTTTACTTTACACAAAAACAAACTTTCATAGATATAACTGGCTCCCGCATTTTTAACCCCAAGACTTCTCACAAAGTCATCACCAATACTAAGAAGGATTTTGTTGCTTCTACGTGGACCAAATAGGAGACATTAGTGTTGAGAAAACTAGTCTTGACTACAAATCTATGGTCAACCAGTTTGTCCGCAAACATTACGAACACTGCAGAAGCTGATGAATCTTCAGCTGCGTGGAATCAGACTCGGAGAACAGTGCCGATCTTCATGAATTAAATCCCAACTTGACGACGTTGCCACATCGTTAGCATGAAATGGGAGCAGTTATATTGAAAACACCCAACTCTGAAACTGAATTATGGTCCACGTCGCAATTATGTATACACAGACGATGATCAGTGTCCGGAGTTTTGTTGCAGCTTGCGTTTGTCCCATCCGGCTGCTGGCTAACTGAATGCGTTTGCATGGTCTCAGGTTAGTGATCAGCTGCTTTCCTACCTCGGACGGTTGCCTGAACATCGATCTAGATGGACAGCAGAGTGGTCAGTGCAGATGATAGAGAACTTCACTGCGATTCAGCGATGGATTACTCCACTTGAATATGGCTGCGCTTGATGCTTCTTGCAACGCCGTTCTCTTCGCAGAGACTGTTGGAAGGGAGGGAGAGAGAGAGACTGGTGTTGCACGTTGTCGATACAGCGTTCCTTGTCTCTTGAATCAAAAGTGCCGGTGGTGCGATCTACGAAGGTTCCACTGGTATGGCTGTTCTATCCTGGCGCGATTCTTCGGGCTGGTGGTGTGGTTAGTAAGCAGCCGAATCTCCTTTGCAGATGATGGACCATGTTGTGGAGACATTTTACTTGACTAGAAAGAAGATACTAGAAAGCAAGAAGTGAAGTGTTAAACTGGTCAACTCAGAGTTTGTTGCATTGACTGATGGAAGCTTGATGGGTGTAGATACAACTTATGAATTGTTATAAAGTTGAGAAATCAATTCTGCATCATTTGGCTTCAAGTATATACGCAGTCGAGAGAAGAATCCAATTACTACAAAAACAACAAGTTAGAATGATTGAGAGTTTACTTGCCATAACTCAGAAGTCAACTTGATTTTATTGAATCATTTTCGTTGTTGTTTTAACTCGTGTGACATGTGTCAGGTTTGCTACTTGTTTCAAAATCTCTCCATGCGACTGCGTGGATTCATAACCCACTCAAGATTAATGGGTGGTGTGAAGAATCTTCACGTGTCAACTTGCTCCCTCTTCAAAGCTTCAGTGCTGTCACCTTGGATAGTTCGACAGTGGATCTATAACACTTTGGCTGTCCTTTGCGATCTCTTTGTTTATGTTTGTATGTCCTCTTGCCATGAGCTACTCTTCTTCTTGGCAGCCAAAATTGCGTGGGTCGCAAATATCTAGCCCAAATTTTTCCACAGGCCACCCGTCCTCTCCACCACTGGAGACTGGCTCAATCCACATAATAGCGATCCTAATCTTCTCAGTTCTCCAAATGTGCGGTTCACTTTCCAAAACCATCATACAAAACCTCAAAAAACAAGAACAAAAAGTGATATTATAAATATACGATAGGCGGACAACTGCTACAGTTCATTTGCACAGGCCAACGCCGCCACCGAAGTAGCGGCTGCAGACCACTGAAGCAAAATCTTTCACCCCGAAGTTGGCTGCCTTAGACCAGTTGGTGTTCATGTTTCACATTCAACTTAAAAAGCTGGAACCGAGCATGGTATCCAAAGATACATTCATGCAGAACTTGGACTAGAAAGGAACAGGTTAGATGGTGTCTTTCTTTTCAGCAAATCTGACTCATTCGCGATTTGCAAAGCACCAAGTAAACTCAATGGATAGCACAGTTTCTACATCTCTGCATTCCTTTAAAATGTATTTTTGACATATTAAAATACGTGAATAGGCTTTTCAACCTTACGAAGGTCATACTTGACAACTTCGTAACAGCATCTCCTATTTGAACTAATAAGCTTAGGCTGAGCCAGGGCTTAAAATCTAAGCATATCTCTGTTTCATCGAAACACTATCGGTCTATTAAGAATGAAACGTCACATGGAATACTACAAGTGACGAAAGAATGGGTGGTCTATCAAAATCCTATTGAGCAAGTGATTGCTACAAAGTTTAGTTTTGCATCAGTGCAGTTATGAAAAACTAAACTAAGCTCACAAAATATTGCACACTAGCGTGGTTGGACTACTGAATATATTGTAGCTAATGTGCTCCATTAGAAAGAGGTGGAAAGTCTTCTTTTGCTTTCTGCGCAAGCATGATTGCTATTCGCTTAGAAGCCTCGGCCCTACAGACAGGAGGGAACACATAAATCGTAATATCAAGGACCCCAACACTGCAAGCACAGAGGTCATTACCTTAAACAGAATTTCCACAATTCTGAACACGACCTAACTTACAAGAGATCAAGCCCTGGGCCTTATAATGCTAATGTAACTAGGTCTTAAACATGACTTTGAGATTGGATGGTAAGTACTGCAGCTTTTGGTTGTAATGCTGGATGTTTTAGTGAATTTACAGAGGAAGGAGATCTTACTTGACACACTGTGGAATCATTTCGCGATGTAACAAACCAACCACTTTATGACCACAGTCCTGCCATTGTCTGCCAACAAGTGTGACAACTGGAAGTTGATGGAGACCAAGCGGTTGCATCAATTCCTCTGCAGCCCGCAGAGTTGTATCTGGATAGCAGACTACAATTTTGCGTCCGTCGGCCACATTCTCTATACTACTGGTACAGATAGCAGCCACCAACATTTTCTCTACCTGCGCAGACAATTAATCAACATTCACGAATTGAATGAGCAGTCATCTCTGTTAATGATAAGTCCCATTATTGGTCTAAAACTCAGTAGTTGGAGTATTTTTATATTCAAATTCAACTCATTGACAATTAAGTGACATTGCATGGATTATAGCAGGAAAAGAAAGCATACCTCTACAATGACAGGCAAGTCAGAAAAAAGACATTCCTCAGTGGCTCTTAGTACTTCTCGTTGTAAGTCGCTGGAAGACACAATTCCTTCTAGAAGATCATTCTCATCAACGACCAGAGCACAGCGCTGTCCACCAGCCAGCATTGCACCGAGACTCTCTTTTACAGTTGCCATTGCATTCACCTTCACATATTCCTTTGTCATGGCCTGAGATACCTGCAAATCACAAATAGTGTGACATTAGTAATGTTAAGTAACATCAACAAAGAATTCTTGACCTTCGCCCTAGTAAATACTGGCAGTTTAGAACGAAAATGTAATAGCTCCTAAAACGTTAACACAGCAGAAGCTTACACTGGCAGAACGACTGGCCAGAACCAATTATAAAAATTCCATTCCTAATTCTCCAGTAATAATGAGGAGTAAGTGAGTGGAATGCCTTTTCCAACTGTATCAAAAAACACTCCATGTCAAGAGACGTATCACATGATCCTTTTTCTTTTTCCATGGAAGTACAAATCTAAGTATAGCGCCAGATACTTCGTCTAAACCCCGTCGGAAGCTCATGCAACTGTTCAATAGGAAATAGCATCGATTTGAGAAAAGAGATACGTACTTGTAACTCATTCATAAGAGCCTCTTCCGAGATGTATGTTCCATTAGGATCGTCATCACTATCCATCATAACAAGCTCGACCTCAACCCCAGGCCCTTCAGCTTTGCGCCACACACGCCCAGTCAGCAACGTATCCGATTCATCACTTAGCAGACCTTGCTGGGCTGTAGGATCTCTGTGACAGGGCTTCTTCTGATTTCCTACGGCTGCCACCCAGATTGCAAGTCCCACTGCACCCTGCAAGAATCAGCAAAAACTTCAAATTAGTAACAAAATGTAGTTAAAGATAGTAGTAGAGAGT
This sequence comes from Physcomitrellopsis africana, assembly GCA_036785485.1. Taxonomy (NCBI): domain Eukaryota; kingdom Viridiplantae; phylum Streptophyta; class Bryopsida; order Funariales; family Funariaceae; genus Physcomitrellopsis; species Physcomitrellopsis africana. Next base: position 156,035 of record JAWRVF010000033.1, read on the forward strand.
GGTAATGAGGAACAAGAATGGAAGAGCAATCTCACCAAGTTTTCTGGCCCCTGTATGCTTCACAAAGCCATTAGATTGCCCAGCGTATTCTAACATATTAGGATCTAATTTCCTTGTGACAGTCCCTTTATAATGGTATAGATTGACTATCGATTAGGCAGTTTTGACAGAATAGTAACATGTAATGAGGATAGTAAGATGAAAATACCCCATGAAAGTGAGCAAAGGGGGTAAAGGGATTCCAGACCTAAGCAAGAAAGGAGAAAACAAAATAATCTTACCATGAGTGGGAGCAAAATGTGGTAGTCCTTGGTGAGCTCAAAAAGCAGGAGGACAGATGTGAGGGGAACTGAGCACACTGACGCTAGCAAAGCTGCCATCCCCACCTATTGCAAACCCCGAAAATAATGTTAAGGGATCTTTCTAAAAATAGTTGTAATTATATTTTAGCATAATGAAGTGGTTTCTTTTTAGAACATTATAAAAAAATAAAAAATAAAAAATAAAAATCCTAAATGAAAAAAAGCCAGGTTGCGCTGAGAAGGCGAGACGCTGCAAGAGGCCGACACACACGACTACAAAATCATACGGAAAACACGCGATCTGAGCGGCACATACCAGTGCATAGGCCTGGGGATGAGCCACCGCATTGTAACCTGGCATCATGGTATTGATGGCCTGCCCAATTATGCTGCCATACAAAGCGCCAGCTGCTGACCCTATGAACAAACTGGGCGCATACAACCCTCCCACAAGACCTGAACCTTTGCACATTGCAGTAGCTACTATTTTTGCAACAGTGAGCTGAGCCAAAAGACTTTGACCGGGAGCAGTAGCAGTAAAACCAGTCTTGAGAATTTCATCCACGTTTGTAAAACCCCAGTAAAGAACACCAGGGTATCTTAGAGCAATAATTCCAGTAAATAGAGCTCCAATAGCTGGAGTAACTGATGTAGGAACACCCACTTGGTCATTAAGGAAACCAAAGGTACAGGTAAACCATGCTACAAGGCGGGTAAATATTACACTCATAATGCCGCAGATGCCTCCAAGAAGTATGTACAATGGTAGCTCTGCACAATATAATTAAACAGAGGCATTATAATTCAAGTAGAAATAATAAAAAAGCGCTAATTTGGCAGAACGAACATTGTTTCCAACAGATAAGGAATTATGGAGGAGGTGTATATCAGAATCATACCAGCAGCAGATCGTAACTCGTAAGGTGGGACACTAAATGCGGGTCTCTCGCCAAGAAGAACCTGAGATACAGTAGATGAGATCACTGCTGCCAGAATGACCATTGCAGTCGTAAGAGGAGGAGAATTTTCAGCATGTTGGGGTCTCAACACAGTTTCAATGGCGAAAAAGGTCCCAGCAACAGGTGCATTGAAACCTAAAGCACATGATCAATCCTGTGAGGTCACACACTCCAAAACAATAATCATATGGCGGCCTAGGTTTTAATAATTCACACCCTTGCCATCAAAAACAAATCAAATAGGACATATAATAAAAGTTTGATTTAATACAACCACACCCAGTTTATTTTCCAACTGAAGTTACTTGCCTGAAGCAATCCCAGCAGCAGCACCAGCCGCTACGAGTGCAATTCGTCTCTCTTTACTATGTTTCATGATACTTGAAAAACTATGAGCCCAAGATTTGCCAATATCCACACTTGGACCTTCAGGACCCAGAGATAGACCAGTGCCGAGAGTCAAAGCAGCTTGCAGTGCCTTGATGAAAGGTCTAATCCCTGCGAGCCAATCTATTTTGTTACGATTTCTCCGCGCCGGCAGAGGTCGAACCGTTCGAATCATATCCACAACTTCGATCACGGTATGAAACATTCCCACAACAACTCCACCCACCACAGGAATCAATAAGATTCTATGCCAGATGTCCACAAGCTTTTGTGCACGCAACCAGGCCGCTCCCTCGCGGGGCGTTCCTGCCCAAGCCAATTCGTGTATAAGGTGTACCTACAGAAGATAATTCAATTCTATTATGATAACCAGGAACAACACCATAGATCAAAACCCAAGGATAATCAGAAACCATCTAAGTGACTACCCTCCAACATTAATTACATACCATTAATCTAAAAATTTACAAGCAGACATACTACACGTTCCTACACATTTCACTAGCCGACCAGAAGGTTGTCTTCTTACGATCGATCTTAGGTTTGCACCACTTCAATTTACACACACGGCAAAAGATTGATATCACTTAATGAACTGAAAAAAAAAAACAAAAAACAACAACAGAAAACAGTCACACCATTCATCAATTTCAACCATAAAAACCACATTACGAATAAGCTAGAAGCACACATACCCCTTTATTGAAAAGAACCACACTGATACCACTTGAGAGGCCTAGCAAACAACCTAGAAGGAGAAGCACCCACTCAGGAGGCACTCGTTCTGAGACTTGCATGGCAAAGGAACTCTGTCTCTGCAACGACGGGCGAGTGAGCTGGGAGACTCGTTTTTCTCTCTTACGGTCTGAGCTAAGCCCTCTCTCATGGGCGATGGATTCAGCCTCAGAATTCACTGACGCAGGCTTCGGCTTCAAAAGCTCTGAAAACCATTCCGCCTTGCTGTTCCGTTCCTGATCAGATTTCCGCACCCACTCCTTGATCTCGCTCCGTACACGTTCTGAGGGCCTCTCGATTTCAAATTTCTGAATATCGTTCGTGAAAGCGGCATCATGCTGCAATAGCGCGTGGGCTTCCACATTTAAGTCTGTGTCATACTGTGAGAGGGGATGTTCAACGATTGCTTCGATCTCAGCTACTCTGTTGCAACCTCTTGTTGCCTCCTTGTTTTCATCTCGGGTCGCAAGTCCCAACGCAGAACCCCAGAGACTATCCCGTCGGACTATGTCGTCGGATACGAGAAGGGGCTCTGGAGTCCAGAGTTTTTCCAGATCATCCCTGTTCGCAATCTCTGAGAATTCGGAGGCTGCCGAACCGATGGGAACATGGATATCAGCGTTGAGTTTTGTTTTTCCTTTTGTGTCATTCTTTGAGTCTGAGTTTGGATCCTCCGGCAACCAGAGAAGAGATTGCCTGTCACTGTCCCCCATCCTTCCGTGCTTCTCATGCAGCTGTCTCAAGTCTGCCCGGCAAACCTTTATTATGTGTAGTCACAAGCGCATTAGAGCAACCTCTGACGGATGGCTGAGCCACAATCATCAAAATTCAAACTGATCGCTGTCTCCGTCGAGCAATCTTTTCCGAATCAGGGTTACACCGCAGCTCCCACAAAATACTCTAGTCTGTGCAGCTGACAAACCCATCACATCCATACTATGCTTTCTTGCGACCCTCATGAAACACCAATGCTTACTTTGTGCCGCAATATGCATCGGACAGTAGACACAACCCCTCCAGCTTTAATTCCTTCCGGAAGCTTCAGAAACCCTAGCCTCTCAATTCCTGAAAAGCTAAAAGCACAATCCTGGGTACAACTCCCTCTACCTCGGGGATTAAATGATACTAATAATATTCCCATTGTCATGAGCAATAATATATTTGGTTCAAGAAGAACAGATCAAGAGCCTGCACGCGTACTGAGTTTCTAGCCCCGAGGTCGTAGCGAAGCTTGTGCTGTACGTTCATCGAATATTCAAATTCACTCGCGCAATGTACGGGATCATCAGGCTCTAAATTCACTATCCTCTTTCTCACAAGATAACGAATCGATCAGCTCTTGAAGTTCATCGCAGATACGCGCATCCAGATCACAAAGCACCGGACCATCGTCAATATTGACCCAACTCGGAAATCTCCATCATTGCACTCACGTCGTGATCACGATGGTTCCGAATATAACCACCACGATCTTACGATGCAGTCCTCTTCGATCGTGTCCGACAGGGCTAGATCTGTGATGAAAAATTACGTCACACAGGGGCTCCACAGTGCACCTCAGCTCAGAACCTCACAATCTGAAACTTCCAAAAGGAATTAATCTTCAGACGAAATGTGAGGCACCCATCACAAGATTCAAACAATACCACAAACTGTCTCAACGCTTCACCATTGATTCTAAAGCCCCAGCCACTATTCAAGAATTTCTTACTAACTTAGATGTAGACCGTGAGCTCTGGAGCCCTCAATTGTGCACTGCCAGAGCCACCCAGCAATTAAACGCGAATGGCAAATTTCTCCGAGGAGCTTGAGCGATGGGAATGCTCATCTTGATCTGATTTGCCATGCTCTCTGTTCTCGGTTCTATAGGATTCGGCAGCCTTGGTGCCTGAAAGAGCTTTGGCCGGCGCTTACGTCTTCACTGTTACCGACACTCCCGTTCCTCGTGCGTGATCTCCCACTTGCCAAGGACCTCCGATTATATTGAACATTACTATATTAGGATGATAAATCATAGACTGCTGGCTCGGCTGGTTACTCCCAGTTACAAAATAGCCGCATATATTCCAAAACTCTGCTTAACTAAAATTAAGCTGAATCGGACATACCGACGAGGCTACAGTCGACTTTCTAAAACTGCCTAGAGTTCAGAGTGAGAGTAATCACACTTACAAAGGGTAACAAATACTAAAACTCCACATTCACCAACATGATTAGACAACTTTACCATTCTCAGAAGCAAACCTTCTTCAAAACATATCACTTGACTGGCATTGCATTTCAACATCTTTCTTTCAGAGTCACATCTTATCCCCTCAATCAGATTAACGATTACAGTTGCGGGTATTATACTAGGCAGCAGCATTTCATATTTCAATTCCTATCCAATACAACACAATGAAATAATGGCAATCAAAAGTTGATGAACAAAGCTGCCGAAACCATTTCTCTCCAAAATAATACTATCACAGAAAACCTTTTCAAGAATGGTACAAATTTTCTGAATCTTAAACATGATGACTAATCTAGTCTGGAGTTTTACATCTCACAACTTGAACGCAGCCAAAGACATAAGCACTATCTAACTGCATGTCCATATATAGTAAGAGAGGCAAGGAAAACTTAGAGGGAAGTAATTTTTCTGAAAAATATTGGAAATCTATCCCCCTTTTGTCCTTGGTAAAGCATTCTCCTTTTATCTATAATAATATAACTGCTGATAGACTAATCGCCTATTAAAAACCTCGACATGTGGGATTAGTTTACGAACGTTGTTCACTGCCGAGGTAGTGTACTCAAATACTCTCCCATGAACCGCAGAAGGAAATTGGTGGGGAGGCTAGTGGTGCAGTACAAATAAATAGATTCTTGCACCAACGTGACCATGACCGGTTGAAACGTCCTTTCTACTTCTAATTAACCTGTTGAAAGTGGCAGCACGAGACACAAGCTTCTGGTGCTACTACCATGGCCTACCCTACACTAACATTTCTCAATGGCTGCCAAAATACGCCATCAAACAAGGACGCGAAAGCTTCGTATGTGCTCACCTTGTCGTTACTTTCTGGCTTTCAAACTCGGCAATAATCTCATCTGCAACATTATCTGCAGGTTCCCAGGTGTTCTCCGTTGAATCTGCCCACTGCACCAGATACTCGACTTTCCCCTCCACTTCTCGCTTATCTACAATATTCTCAGCAATGCCATACTCTAAACCTTCTTCGTAATCCTTGATCAGATCTTCCGCAATGTTCTCTGTTCTCTCCCAGCTCTCTTCTGAGCCATCATCCCACTTCACCAGGTACTCCGTTACATTCCCGACTATTCGCTTATCAAGGATTTGCTCCACCTCCACAGTTTCGTAGATGGCTTCATCCAGTAACTTCACAACCTGAAATGCCATGCGCACAGAGACCAAACATGTGTTCGCACAGTCAGAAAGCAGTACAATATTGATTACTGGTTGAGATTTAGGGTTGAAATAATACGATGTAAAATTTGAATGCAACCATGTAATTCAGGAGGAAAGGATGGTACCTGATCGAGGGCCAACCTTCTCGCAAATTGCATGGGATTCGTGCGAGGTGTTCTCTCCAAGAGATCTTGAGCGAGCATCAGGGAGGATCGACCTTTCTCGTCCTCGAGTTCGGGGTCAGCTCCTGCGGCCAGCAAAGCTCTCACAACGCTAGTGTGAACATAACCGGCTGAAATGTGCAATGCTGTAAAGCCGTCCTTGTCTTGCCAGTGCACGTCAGCACCTTCCTCGAGCAACATCTTCACACATTTTTCAGAGCCCAATCCTGAAGCGAAAAATAGAGCGGTTCTTTTGTTCTCGTCGATTGCGTTGACATCCCGACCTTCATCTTGGAGAAGCTCCTGTAACTTTTGATCATCCGCCTTTTTGGCAGCTTGCCACCACGGAGTCTCGTACTCGTAGACCACATCGCTGCAGTACATTCAAAGGAAAATGCAAATAAATAAACAAACGTTAAATCCACATACGTCGACAATCACAATTAAGCAGAATTGAGACATACAAAATTCAATTCTGAAAAGATATTCAATAAACATGGAATGTGTGGG